>JAMQGT020004941.1:0-13785 GCA_024447675.2 Pterophyllum scalare | reverse complement strand
TATTGTATGAGCTCTGAGATCTTTCTTACATTGTTGGCACAGCACAATTCTCCTCCCCAGAGGCACACAAGTGTGTGACTTGCTGTCAAGAAAACTAAGGACCAATCGCCCCATCACCAGATATCAGCCCACAGCCTGATGACTGATTGGCATGAGCTAATGCAAATTTACAAGGAGGCGGAGGAAGGAAAAGGACTTGTCTGTATGAGTGACAAGTGGCCACTGATAGAGCAGCAGACAGGATGGGGCGAGATTTAGATTTAACTGTCCTCCTGGCTCTAGAAATCTCTTTCCCCTTTTCCCTTCCTACCCCACTTTTTCTGTGTCTGTGTCTGACATGCAAACCCTTTTCCTCCTGCTACTGAAGACATCTGGCAGCACACTGCTGTCTCACTTGATCCAGAGGAGCTGAAAGGGGGTGGGAGAGTGGCCCTTATTTCCGGGCCTGGTCTTAGATGAGTAACATTTGTCACTCAGGGTTGTGCTGTAGTAATTAGCTTGTCAGTGGGCACCAGGCTGAGCTGGCTCTTTCTGCTAAGAAAGATGGACAGACTGACACAGGAGCTGACAGCCAGTCGATAATGTGGCAATTAATGTCATAAATAATTCCACTGCCAATTATATCAAAATGGACCCCGTCCTTTCACAGGGCCTGGTACTCCCTTATCATTTCCTCTGATAAGGGGAACAACCATCCTCACCCCCCCATCCCTATAATTATGGGGCTTTTTATATGGAAATATAGCATGGCTTTGCTCTCTCACATGTTTATAGCACAGGGGTGAAAAGTAGAAAGAGGGGGACACGAACAATAAATGTAGCGTGCTAATAAATGTGTTTTGTGCCCTTTACCTTGGGCACTCCGACAGGTCGTGTGGCAGGACTGCGAGGCATTTCAAATGTCACTGGCATGTGCAAAACAGGGAGAAAAAAAACTTGATTTGAAAATGCAGGCAATTATGTGAGAGAGATCGATTTGAGCTGATATTCTAAAGGTTGCAAAAGCTTAACAAACACTGA
The DNA here is from genome assembly GCA_024447675.2 of Pterophyllum scalare. Classification (NCBI taxonomy): domain Eukaryota; kingdom Metazoa; phylum Chordata; class Actinopteri; order Cichliformes; family Cichlidae; genus Pterophyllum; species Pterophyllum scalare. The sequence goes on along the minus strand of JAMQGT020004941.1, from coordinate 12,765 downwards.
GAATATTGATCCTGATGCCCCATTGCTTGGTGGGAAAAATCATATCTATTCTGTCTTCAAGATGCAGGTCAATCAATCGCAGTAAGTGTGAATGCTTGATGAGCTGGAATCCACAAGGGTTCACTGAATAGTAAATGTGCTGTATATTGGAGAGAAGTAAAAGTGGGAAAGCGGGAATTTGCTTTGAAATGCTTATTATCCAGCGCCTCGGCCCGTTTCCGCGGGCTCATTTGTCTCGACAAGTGTCTCAGTCACTGTGAACGGTCCCCATCAGCATGACACTAAACTCTTCCTGTGAAATGTATGAGCAAATAAAGTGAGCTCAGCACATGTAAAGCCCTCCTAATGCATTGTAAAACAGCCTTAAACACATCAGATGTATCTTCGGGATGGGAAGGTCGCTCTGATGGTAATATATGGTCTGTGCTCAGAAGTCTCAAGGTCGTGTCAAATTCGCCTACATAATGCATGATTTCCCGTTACTCTTACAGACTCCAATCATGCCTCGCAAGCCTTGAGATGAAAATTTTAATAAGTAAATCAGCCACCTTGCTGGCATTTCTATTACCCCTCAATGTGCACTGACAGAGAAAATGAATAATTCTAAATAATAACACATAGTAACAAATCATATTTACTGCTCTGAGAGAGAAAAGCTGCCGTGGATGTAAAACTGTTAGCTGGTTTTAGTTATTCTTTCATCTTGCCTGTATGGATTTTACCTCTGTTTTTTTTTTTTGTTTGCTTTGCGCCACTGTGTAAATGTGTTCTTTGTACTTTATGAAGATGAGCATGTCGCTCCTCCACTTGTCACTGTCCTCTCGTTAGATTGTGTGTGTAATTATTGTGTCATTTATTGCACAAGAATTGCTTGCTTTGAATAAAGCAGTTAAATGACCCTGTTAGCATAATTAATTTAACCATCCTGAGGGTCTGCAAAGTCGCAGCCTCATGAATATTAATCATTGTCAGTGCTGTGCTAAATATTGTACGACAACGACGCAGCCTGTTTTTGTTTCGTGTTTGTTTTGAAGTGATACATCGTTTGATGCAATTTTTGAGTGAAATTTGGACTCTTTGTTCCTGATTCTCAAATACTTTCTCCATTTGTTTTTTCCTGTAACCAGCTTATATGCAATCCACATGTTAAATGCATTCGGCCGCATGTAATCAGATAAATATTTGATGAGACGCTTTCACTTTTGTTGCCTCTGCATCATGAAAACTACAAACACGTTGATTTGGCAGAAAACATATAGTAATCATACAGAATTGTATGACAGGGGGGCATGTATAGTTTGCATTTTGCTGTTCACACCCTAAGGCCCTACAGATGTACATTATATGACACAGAGCATCAGTCGCTGATTTTACATGTTTGCAGGCCTGCTTCTATGGGTCCCTAAGAGCATGCGTTGCACCCTTACTTTAAATTTGAATAATAAATGGAAATTGCAAATTATTTGGAAACTGAGGGTGTAATTACCTTGTTTTACACTGTAATTACAACCTAGTTTCTACATATAAGCAGCCCAAATAAAGACGTTAGACATACCAAACAAATATATATAGTACTGTGTAGCCCCTATAGTCATGTAATTGTCATGCATTATTATACTTTAAAGGAAAGATGTTTTTTGGTTTACGTTATCCAGTTACAAGAAACATTCAAATTTCAGCAAAAACGCAGCTTTGCTATTTTCACCGATGTGCAAAAAATCACTTGTATTTTCATGTTATGACTGTTTGAGATAAAGATCAAGATAAAGTATGCTTGATATGTATATAAACTGGGCAATAATAATCTTTTTGGGAGACAACAATCTCTTTAATGTGTCTGCAGTGATGCATCTCACTAATTTGAGATGCCAGGCCTTGCAGGCTTGAACTGAACAATCAAACATTGCAAAAGAAATTCCTGGAAATATTGGCATTTACTTCTTCTATCAGGTCCCGAGGGTGGGAATGCTGATTGTGTGGAATTGTGTGTGTGTTTATCTAACAAGTGGGTATGAAAAGGAACCAGGAGAAAAAAAAGGCCCCCAGGAGAAATGGTTGGTTTTCTCACATGGCCAGTTCTGTATGACTCCATTGAGGCACAAGAGAATACTTGAACAAGCAGTGTACTATGCAATGAAGTGATGTGTACCTACAGTATCCGTGGCATCATGCTTGTTCATTCAAATGGCTGCTTCGGGTGAACGCAGAAATTACACCCCCCTCCCCCAACACACACACACACACACACACACAGATAATTTCCCATGAACGTGTTTTGAACTGTAAACAATGTTCATACATTTCATATGAATACACACATTATGAGCCTCACAGTGGTGTGACCTGAGGGACAAGTGTGCTTGTGCTGTATGTCAGACTCTGTGGTATTTCCTGCGGCACTCTGAGCCTATCTCTGGGGTCCTCTGGAGGGCAGCCTCTAAAATGGCTCGACTTGGCCTTGGCTGATGACAGTGATATACAGAGGCAGTCAAATTGTGACACACGGCCATGAGTAATCGTGAGGAAAAGGTGAGGGAAATCTGTTCTGTGGTGACTCTTAAAGACATGGAGATCCAGCCAGCTTCCTTGGGGTGTGGCTTAGTTCAAATGAAATCCTTGAATCATGAATACTCTGGAGGTGAGGCACTATTTACTGCAGCTAATCCTGCTTTTATGGAAACAATAATGGTGGTCAGTTGCTGGGAGCTCATGTTTTAAGTAGCCCATGTTTTTGTGTTGTTGTTGGGTTTTTTTATTTTATTTTGTATTGCCATTGTTTGTTTTGTTTTTTGTTGTTTTCTATGTTAATTTTATTTTTGTAATGTTGCAACTGTTTCTAATAACTACATTTAAGGAAAATTTTTTTTTTTAATGAAGCAAATTTGAAGTACAGTGATCAAATGCTGTTTGAATATGTCGAACTATAAAGGTGAATATATAACGAAAGGCCAATCACACTGAAATATTTACTCAAGTCAAATATATTCTATCTGAATGTTACGGGTGTGGTTACAATTTAATGTTGGTAATTAAGTTAATACATTTTTTTGAAGAAATTATTAATAAATTACACATTTAAAACAGCACCCTTTTGACACCACAGGCAAAAGATAAAAACACATCCACACAGTAAAAGGCTAGCAGTGACTAGAGAGAGTTCAATTTAACAACTTGTAGTAATAATGGTCTGTACCACTACAGATGTGCTGATTTTTTCCCCTGAATTAGGACCAATGTCTGTTTAAACCAAAACGAATTCCTGTATACAAATTATTTTCTTAAATAAAAATATCCTTGCTCCTGATTCACTGGCTTTTCCCTCTGATCGCTAACTATTGTCTTTTGATAGCTAGCTAAGGATGTTAATTTACCAGTTAGCTCACAAAACTTACAAAAAGAAGGGCCCTGACTGTGCCTCGGTGCCCTTGTGTTGGTTAGTCCACCTCACATTGTCAGTTTGAAACAGACAGTCCTGGTTGTTGAAAGCATTCCTACTCTATCTGCAGTTCCCAAAGAGAGATATGGAAGTTTCATCGTGACTGCATGATTACCTAGTGGCAGAAACCATCTTAGAGGAAAAGGGTATCTGAGGTGAACTTTAAATTTTTTTAATTTTATTTTATTTTATTTTATTTTATTTTATTTGTGCACCCAGGCACCAGAGGGCGATAGAGATGCTTTGGCTTCACTTTTGAGGAGCCGTCAGGTGTCCATGTCTTTTACAATCACTGGTTGGGACTATAAACAGATGGATGTAGTGACCATGACATCACACATTGTTTTCTGAAGTCCTGTTTTGAAGCTTCAAGATGAGGATTTTCACCATCACCATCTTGGTTGCAAAAGACCAGAAGTGACAGGGCGGTTCTGACTGTGAAACAGCATGCTAATCGGCTAATACCTTGTGACTGATAATTTGTTAGCCTCCAAAAGAGACCTAATTTTTTATTCAGCATGACCTGGAATGAGTGACTGAGTCCATAAATTCAACAGGAAAGTGTTTACAGAAGTCAAGCCAACATCTATAGGACCAGACTTGTTTTTTGCAACCACAGATATCACCATCTGCTGGCCCAGATAGAATGCAGGTTAACATCACTTCCGCACTGGCTTCCTTTTTCCAACCCAAAATTTGCATCCATATTTTATACTGTCTACGGTGGCAACCAGAGACCATTAAATTCAGCAACTTGTAGCAATCTTAAGCCATACCAGTGCTGATATAGTGTCATTTTTTTTTCTGAGTTAAGAAGTTAAGGAGAAGACTGCAGCAAGCATAAACCATAAACCTAAAAAAGACAAAAAGTCATAGTTATATATTTATTCACTGCGATGCAGTGTCATTTTGTCAGTATATCATTATTATTACATTTATTATTTTTTGCTTTCCAAGATGTTCTTTTTTTCCTCTAAGTGCAAGTTGTTTAACTTATATCCAATTTGCTCTCATTTGTTTGATAAACATCATGGAGTTATGAAGTACTGACTATAGTTAATCAACTTGTTGGGACAATTTGTTTAAGATATAGGAATGTCAGCGTGGTGAGGGCAGAGGTAAAGTTCATACACTGTAAGTATCTGCAGAATCAGTTCAATTCAATTTTATTTATATAGCACCATATCATAACAACAGTCGTCTCAAGGCACTTTATATTGTAAGGTAAGGACCCTACACTAATCAGACGACCCCCTATGAGCAAGCAGTTGGTGACAGTGGGAAGGAAAAACTCCCCTTTAATAGGAAGAAACCTCCGGCAGAACCAGGCTCAGGGAGGGACAGCCATCTGCCACAATCGGTTGGGGGTGAGAGGAGGGAGAGGGGACAAAATACACACTGTGGAAGAGAGTCAGAAATTAATAATGATTAATGTTTAAATTCAAAGTGCTGTATAAACAGAGTGTCAAAAGAGGTGAGTGAAGAAGAAATACTCAATGCATCATGGGAACCCCCCAGCAGCCTAGGCCTATTGAAGCGTAACTAAGGAAGGGTTCAGGGTCAACTGATCCAGCACTAACTGTACGTTTGATCACAAAGTAAAGTTTTAAGCCTAATCTTAAAAAATAGAGAGGGTTTCTGTCTCCCAGATCCACACTGGGAGCTGGTTCCACAGAAGAGGGGCCTGAAAGCTGATGGCTCTGCCTCCCATTCTACTCTTAAATACTGTAGGAACCACAAGTAAGCCACCAGTCTGAGAGTGAAGTGCTCTATTGGGGTGATATGGTACTATAAGGTCTTTAAGATGAGATGGGGCCTGATTATTCAGGACTTTGTATGTGAGAAGAATTTTAAATTGAATTCAGAATTTAAGAGGGATCCAATAACGAGAAGCCAATATGGGAGAAATGTGCTCCCTCTTTCTAGTCCCTGTGAGTATTCTCGCTGCAGCATTTGGGATCATGAATGTCAGTATACATTTTAATGCTTTCTGCACTTGTGATCCAGAAAGAAGTAGCTCAACTTTCTGGATCACAAGCATTTTAGTCATGCAGGTTAAGTAAAAGTCAGCCAAAGCAGAGGTGTTCTCACAACAAACAATACAAATCATACACTATTCAGGATATGCATATGGTGATTAAATGCCAATAGCACAAAATATTGATCCATTTACAAGAGCTGGTTTGAGTATCCTTGAGCTAAAGGTTTATTAGTTGTGATTCTCTTCTATGTGTGGGTAAACTCCAGCCGTGAACCTTCGCATTTGGGTATCAGGAATGTTTTCTCTCTCTCTGTCAGACAGGCTGATAGGCCTAACCTTGTCTGTCTTTCCAAACATATTGATTAGTCTGTGAGAAGAGAAATGCAGAGTGCAGAGGCTAAACTTGAAGTAATTCACTTCCTGCTAATATAATCCTGTTTTATCACAATGAGGGAAAAGTTTGGAACTATACTTTTGAAGAAATGAGTACACGTCTGAAGGCAGCAGGGCTCAGTTTTCCTCTTTTGCCTAATAAGAAAATAATGAAATGAATGCCCACGTATTTCTTAATAATATCCAAATGCAATTTTGCGACACTGAAGAGCGTGCTGATTTGACAACACAGTCTTGATTTCACGAGAAGTCGTCTAATGACAGCCATCCACATATCTGAGTCTGCTATTGTTTGTGTGTCACATAGACAAGCCAACCATCCATGACAGGCTTAGAGAGGAAGATTCACCAAGTTTTCCAGAACAGGACATTCAACACAAATTACAAATGGCAGTGGCGGGGAGGGAAAAAGAGAAAAGCCAACCCCTGTGCCTTTGTTGTTCTCCTTTAATTCTGTTAATCGCCCCCAGGTAAAGATTAGCTGCTCTTGCCGATTTAATTCAGCCTCAAATGATGCCACTACAAGGTCACTTTTTCTATTCCTCCTCTCTTTTGCGTTCCCTTCATTCCACCCTTCCTTGCCCACCCCCACCCTCTTCCATCCCAACAAACTCTCTCCTCCATTCCTCTTTCCGTGAGCAGGATTGAGTTGTCATGTAGTTCTAATAGGCAGCACAGGGAATCATTAGTCCACCTCGCCTCCCTGACTGATGGGTATTTCACTCCAATCATCTGAGTACTGTGCGTGTGTTTGCGTAGGTGTGTGTGTGTGTGTGTGTGTGTGTGTGGAAGGAGAAAGCTGGAATACCCCACCCCCACCCCCCACCCCAGCTAAAGTCACCCACACGCGCACACACACACACACACACATATACTTTCCACCCTAGACCATCACCATCCCCCCATCCGTCACAGCATTGTGCGCCTGCTGCTATTGACGGAGTGTCAGAGCTGAGGGGAGATGTCTTAATCAACTTGGACACACTGGGCATTGATTTGACAAGCTGCTGTAATGACCTTCTTGTTTTTGTAAAGGATCACTGTTTATCTGGGACACAAGTGATGCGCTGAGCATGCCTCATCGTCATGGAAACTATTATCACAGGAGAATTGGGACAGGGCTCGGTCTTTGGATCCCTTCCTTTTCTGTCTCTGTCACACAAACACTCCTTTACACACACACAGATATCGATATTGATGTGTTTGAGGTGCTCTGGTATAATCAGATGTTTGTATACTGCACCGTGCTTGACCACGGTGTTAAACTGTTCTAGTTAAACAGTTCAGGGGTCAAAAGGTAGAGGCTATAAATGGTGTCAGCATCCTTTGTGTCAATGTTATGGAAATCATAACAGAGTGGATGGATGGACTGAGATGGTTCGATAATCCCATGACAGCTGTTCCGTTTACTTGCCTTCCAGCTTTTCGAAAATTGTTTTAGACATTGCAGGTCATTGATTTGCTAAATGACCCATTATGATGTCAAAACCAGTTTGTTATCAAGGGGAAAGTGATATATATACATACATATAGCTTATATTAGTCAGTGATGTTTAAAAGAAGTAGCCAAAGATTTTCTTTGTGTTCAAGCACTGACAGGAGTGGTGTGGCGCTCCATCATCTGGTTCATGACTAAAGGCACACCCTGCTCCCTTAAGAAGAAGAAGAAAAAAAAACGGACACTGCTGAGTTTATTTGCAGGGATCTCAGGTTCAGGGTGCTGTCAGCTTCTGTCAGGGCAATCAGCAACACTCAGCCTCCCTTGAATAGCCCGCACAGCAGACGGTAAATATTATTGGCATTCTGACACCCTCTTGCTGCGACGAAGTGTGTAAAATTGTTAATAAGGAACATGATGGGGCCACGGCATGCCATCCTGAGAATGGAAAAGCTCGCTCTTATTGGCAATTATCCAAATAACAGGATGAGGCGTCTGAGGACAGGTGATTTAAGTCCTTAGCTGGCTGGTGGAGAGGTTTGTTTTGGCAAAGAGGAAGTAAAGAAAAGTCACAGAGGTCACATGGTAAACATTGTCCTTGTGCTTTATCCATCAGTAAAACTCTTTATAAAATGTACCTGGAGACCCTTGTATGCACTGTTTGGAAAAATTGCTGAAGACACTATTCATATACGAGGCACTTTAACACTTGAGGGCTATTCTACATTGTGTATGATAGGTATCTGAGTGATACTAAAAAAGGTAGGGTAAAGGTTGTTCGTGTGTCAGCTTTAAGTGTGGCTGAGAATGTGCTGCTTATTTACTGAAATCCACTGTTATTAGTTATTTCTATGCCTCCCCCTGAAAGTCTCAATGTGACACTGAGATAAGGCAAACAGTTTTCCTCCCTATGCATAGAGCAGGTAAGTCATTATTTTTAAAGGCATAGTATCTCCAAGTCACAGAAGGACACGTTGATAGCAGAATAAAGTACACAATCGTAAACGTTTATGCCAGTATTTCTCACTGTATGATTACATTTTTATGGTTCATATTCTGATATGGCTTGTTTTTTTGCTGCCACCTCCAGAGAAATGAGACAGGCCCAGAGGTGGCATTTCTCCTTTGCTTTATGGAGAGTTGGGTGGGGTGGGGGTGCACTTGGAGGAGAGTCCTGCTCGTTTTTGTTCAGTAAACACACTGCCAAGCTAAATGGCTGATCAATCAATTTCAGTGGGATCGATCTGCATCAGTTCTGCCTGCATGCACACACCCGGAGCCACTTTATTGTAAATCAATCATTTTGAAAACATCTCACAGAGGGGCCCGTCCTCACTAACAAGCCATCAATTCCAGCTGCCTGTGTAGCACCCTTATCAGGCCACAAATCAGCAGCCACACAAACATCTGCTCCATTTCCATCGCTTTCCCCTTCTGCCTCACTCTGTCTTTTATCCCCGCTCCGTCCATACTGCTTGTCGTGTTTTGATGCCTGGGTGTCTGGCAAGGAGAAGACGGGAGAGAGGCCGGGATTCTTCACCACACCACTTAAGATAACCCAAGGGTAATAGTGTTTGCACATTTGAGAGAGAAATGAGGACAAATGCCAGGGTGGGTCGTGCCTTCTCCTTCTGACCGCCTGTTTGACGTTGGAGTGTGAAATTGCACACTTCAGCTGAGGAGGAGGAGGAGGAGGTGGTGGTGGAGGGCAGGGCTCGGAGACTTATGAGATGTCCACTGATTTCTAGCTATGAGATAAGAGTGGCTCGTTGTCTGAGAAGTCATCCTGCCACATCATAACACCTCAGAATTGGTGCTGCTCATGATGTTTGAAGGATTCTCAGGAGATATCGCAGTACCCTTGACGCGGGCAGCACAGTGTTCAATATAGTATATCTCTAAACAGATTATTGGAGTTGGAAAATTACCGCATTACATAAAGGTTAAAATTCCCTTAACTTTAGCGCTGTTTAATGGCATGCTCGTCAAAATGCAGGCTTTGCTTTGACATGTCATAGCTCTAACGGTGATAAAAGAGGATTACTTCCTCAATAAATCAGTTGCCTCTACAATAACTGTATCTGCAAGCCAAATCCACATTAAGATGCTACACATTCTGATGTGGTGCACAGCCACAGCGCTGACACGACGGCACAGTGAGATACCTGCTATGATGTCCTTTACTCATCCACTGTCACTGTCTTGGTGGAGATATACGAGCTACAGTGGACAGAATGCTATTCCCACCCATCACTGTGTGGATTCCCATTGATTGACAGTCTGACAGGTGAAAGTGATGGAGCAGCTAATAGTATGTCAGTAAACGTAAATCAAGACTAATGCCAGACTCAGCGGATAAGCGATCGGTGGCGCGACTTGCCTGGCAGGGTCACCGACCCCTCAGCGGGGTGGGGATTGGTAAAATACAGTTTGCATTCATCTCAGGTACCTCCTGGTGATAGTCAAGGTCAGGGGCTTGGTCTTCTGCAATTGGACTGATATGATATTTGATGTTGGCCGTGAGCAGACTGACTAGAGTAATCGTGTGGGCCTTGGTCTGAGCTACTTTGTTTTCTCCCATTTATAGCTGTGGACAAACCCTGCACAGACTGAACACCTATCAGACTATTATGAGATTTTGGTGTATCTTATAGAAAGTAGTGGATTGGAATGGCTTAGTTAACTTTTAGTATTTGAATGTTATCTGCCAACTATTGCTTAAATCAGATCATACCACACTCACACAGACCTGATGCAGTAGGTTAGCTAAGTTTCTGAGTCTACTACTAATATACACTCACTAGCCACTTTTTTAGGTACAACTGTTTAACCGCTTGTTAACACAAATGTCTAATCAACCCAATCACATGGGAGCAACTCAATGCATTCTGGCAGGTAGACGTGGTCAAGATGAGCCACTGAAGTGCAAACCGAGCATCAGAATGGAGAAGGGTCATTTACGGTGAGTGAATAGTGTAGTAGTTGTGACTATACTGTTACCACTTTCCATCTATGGTTATTCTAAAAATATAATTGTACAGTACATAACTGATAACTTTTGTTTATAGCTGGAATTTTAAAAAATGAGGAAAGTATCCAGGTTTAGAACACAAATACATCCATTTTAATTTGAGAAAATACAAAAAGAAACCATGTACAATCTATGTACAGTTTTTTTGTACAAGACAGTATATTTATCAGCAGATTATATTTGACAGAGTCAGGTAGATCAACTCAGCACCATCAAATAATCAATTTATCCATCATATCTAGAACGCATCCAAACTAATTATACTGCTGTGTCAAACTTCCATTTGCTGCAGTGATGATGTGCTAACAAATCCTATCTGTGATAAACAAGAGTAATATCCTGAATTCTTCCTGAACTGATAGGCAGCCAAAAAAAAGCAACTTTTCTTTAAAAAAAAAAAAAAGAAAAGAAATTGCTGAATGCAATTTTTATGTATTATTAAGACTTGAAACCCACCTCCCATCCCTATAAGTATTTTATATTCTATTATATCTAGTACATTTCCCAGCAAATAAGTTTTTATTTCCATCCTTTACAGCAAAAAATAGATTAACAAAAATAATGCAACATACTGTAACACGAACATATGACGCATCAGAGTCTTTTGATTTGTTCAGTGGAAAACAACACATCTGATGTTACAGGCAAGGGCCTCTGTGCATCTTTCAGTCATCCATATCTCATTGCACTATATGACACTACCTGATAACCTTTAACAAAACAACTGGCAGAAAGGATATGTGTGATTTATTGACTGAGGCTTGTATCCATCTGCCCTATCAGCCCCTCGGGCCTCCTGTATGCCACTTTTCGCATTAGTGGGACTTAACATGGGCCTCCCTCTTGCCCTCGTGCACTGCCTGGCACTATACTGACATGGAGGCATTGATGGCTTGGATGTTCCCCATATCAGTACAAGACTTTATTCTCACAGTGGAAAACACTCGGACTCCCTTAAAGGGAGCCTGTGTCCCTGAATGACTGAAGGATGCTTGCTCGACTAAACGCTTCATGGCACTTCAAAAACACTCTAAAACTTTAGAGGTATACAATGCAAAGACCTAAAACATCTGAAAAGGTGTAGGAAGGAGAGACATCTCAGTCCAGTGTTGTGAATAATGCCAGCCTGAATGAGTTGTGCAATGAGGGTTCAGGTTTAAAAAATAAATAAAAGCACAGTAATCAAGTATAATGAAAGTAAATGGTGCATTACTTTGAGTTTATGCCAGTTTGCAGCACGTACCACTTTATTTCTGAACAATGCTGTTTTTAAGTGCCTTAAAAATACTCTGTAAACAAATAAACAGTTGTGACAGTTTGTGACGGATAATGACAAGCTGACAAAATGGAATGTAAACCCTGTTATAATGCAAAGTAACAGAAACAGGATAACTAAGGACGTCCTGTCTTTTGATAATTGCTGAATTGGTGCTACCTTCCATCTTCATGATGGCTGATCAAATTCTGCCTAACCTTTCCATGTGTCACATACAGTACTTGAATAGTCTCCGCACTCCTACAAGAAACCAAGATCTTTTATTTTTGTGATACATATTTATCTTTTTTTTAATTATTCAACAGAACAATCAGTTTGTCGATTTTTATGTATAATGAGCGACTGACATTACCAAATATTAATAATTCCTTATTGTTCAGGCTAGAAAGTATGCCATTAACAACCCAATTATACATACATTTTACTCACATATTTTCTGAAAAGAAACCTATTTGCTACAATGTGTGACAACGATGTAATCACAGTTCAAAAGTTCACTTCAGGACAATGTGTATGAGGCTTCAGCATAGTTGTACCACACCCAACAGACGGACACTGAGGCTCAGATCATTTTGATTGAGAAAGAAATGTGACCTATATAATGGGTTGAGTTTACACAAACATATTTAGCACAGTTTCATCTTTTCCATATTCCAAAACTGTTTTCTTTTTTCAGAATGAAAATACCAGCACACTGTGCCATAGTGTATACATTCCTACTCCACACTTGGGACCTAATTTAGGTCACAGTCATCTAATAGAGGTCATTCAGTTCTGTGTCTGCACACAGTGGAAGCAACTTTATATTCTTCCCATCATTATTAACCATTCTAATCTGCTCCTTAGTTAAATACATTTACCCTCCCACCCCATAAACACAACTCTGTTCCACCTTTATGCATGTTCTCAGCAAGGGATGCTTAGTAGTAGACGCATTGTTTAGTAGACACTGCGTCTGTGCAACCAAAGGAGGCTTCAGATTAGCCTAAATTTATTTCTAGAAGCACTCAACAGAGCTGAGCTGCCAAGCTGAAGATGTTTTCACAATGCAAGCTAGTCTATGCTTCGTTAGCTCCAGAGTGATGCAGTCTGTCGGGGGGGGGGGTGATAAAAAAATAATCATTTGTTTTAGTATATGTGAAATAAAGTGATAGTCAAACATAATATCTTTTGATATGTAGTTTTAATTAAATATATCAATTTAGTCTTC
>JAMQGT020004940.1:0-23765 GCA_024447675.2 Pterophyllum scalare | reverse complement strand
TGTGTTGGTTACTTGGTTCAGTTAGTATTGCTTTGTAAACACTTCTGTTGTGAGGTTATGGTCTCAGTGACTAGTTTTGAACACAGTATGATCATTTTGTAAATTACGATGAGGTTTAAGCCATGTCCACACTGGAAGCAGTTAGCCATGATGTGGGAACCAGAGACTGTAGAAAGTCAGAGACATTCACTGACTTCAAACAACTGGTGGCACAAAGTGGGTAGGACCCGAGAGAACTTTTTCTCAAATCCCAGTATTAGGTATTAGCAAATACCAATGAGAACGTAGGGTACCATTGATTGACAAATAACCTGGTAATAAATACATTAGAAAGTTCCCTAGACAGCCGGAACCTGGAATGTCTGCAATTCCAGACCCGCCATCAGCTTCAAAGTGAATTGCTTCCAATGTGCTGCTTTGCAGAATAAGCAGCGTATGCTTCAGAAAGGGGCTACCTCATGATTGACAAGTCACCACTGTATCAGTGTGCAGTGTCCCTAAGTTTCTCAGTCAGCGCCATTCCTTACTTGTAAATGGTAAATGAACTGGCACTTGTATAGTACCTTTCTGCCTTTCTACTCAATTTCGCTTCTACAAGTCTGCTTTCTACCACAAGTCTCATTCACCCAATCCTACAAACATTCAGTGCTTTTTTTTTTTGAGCACTTATCTAACATTCACACACTCCGATGGATGGATCAGGGCCAACTTGGGGTTCAGTAGCTTGCCCAAGGATACTTGAACACATGGAGGAGCCGAGCTAAGGATTGATCTACCGACCTTCCAATTGGTAAACAACCTGCTCTACCACGTGTACCACAGCTGCCCATTTGTGACATCTGTTTCTCCAAATCTCAGAAGGGCAACCTGCAAAATACTCAATAACGACTTTACAAACAGTTGGTGCTGCTGTGGTAGCTACATCCATCTTTTATATACAGTCTGTGAATGTTCACCAGTACTTCTTCCTTTTTTGAAGTTATAAGAGAATTCCTTATAAAATTAATTCCCTTTGTTTTTGTCTACATTTGTGGCTGCGGATAATTTCGCACCATCTGTTGTTCATGTGCGCAGAGGGTATTTAATTGGAGGCTAGTGGGAAAATGTCTAAAAGAGTACAAACTGTGTTTCAGTACTTTTTTTTTTTTTTTGGTAAAAAGTGGATTCTGGATCTGCAGGATTACAACAGCACTGCACCAAAATTGAAAAATTTCAAGCGGACCAGAAATAAAGCTAACTCCTGCCTATAATATGAATGCAGACAGGTTTTTGATGCTTGTGAACTTGGTCGTAGATTTTAATATCTGTATTAGAGTTGTCTTTCAGAATTCCTCTGTGTAAAAGCGTCATCAAGGGTAGGTGCCCTTTCAAGATGGCCTTTATGGGCAAAAGTGAGGGTCTAACTCCCCTAGTGGATGAACCTGTATCCCCCACCACCCCACCTATTTATTTAAAATAAATAAATAAAAACTGATATGTTAATTAAATTAATGAATACTTGTTTTTAAGTAATCAGATTGCAGTATTTCCTGCCTTTAATCAAGCAGCCTAAGTTTCTGGCTATTGATGAAATTTATTTATAGAGATCAAGGACATTACCAGCTGAATTTCAAATAATGGCTTCTGGCAAAGCAAGTGATCACACTGATGGTCCTGCGGGGTGACCACAGATTATTAGACAAACATCACAAATATTCAAATATTCAAGCTCTTTATTGTATATTGCATTTAAAGTCATAGCCTACAGCTTTTTTTGTGCATATCTCCTGTCTGTGTTCCAGGTGGAAGCTCCCTTTATTCCCAAGTGCAAAGGCCCTGGTGACACAAGCAACTTTGACGACTACGATGAAGAAGAAATCAGAGTCTCCTTCACAGAGAAGTGTGCAAAGGAGTTTGCTGAGTTCTAGATACCAACCATGAGTAGTGATATATGAGAGAGGAAGGGATTTAGAAAGTTTAAAGGGGGTCTGAAAACAGAAAGCACTTAAGTGGACTGATAACTTGCTTATTTGTGATGAGGAAAACAATGTAAAGTCTCCCCCACCCCCCAATGGAAAGAAAGTGGCAAGGTGATAAAAGATCCAACAGAACCAGCAGTGTTGCCTTTTTGATTGTTTCTCAACTGTTACCTTTTCACTTTATTTATCCCTCTTGTGTTTGTGGCAGAGGCTTGACAAGAACAGGCATAGGTCGTGGCTGTTCGGCTAGATTTGTTTCTTTCTGATGGTGTAAATGACATGTTTTCAGTCTCTTCAGGTTGAGGCATTGATTTTTCTGTTAAGGTACTAAATCTACTTTTTTTTTTTTTTTCTCTCTCTCTAAACGGGCCCTCTCTTCAAGCTTCTCTAAGAGTGATTGTTGTATCTTGTCACCCCCAGTCTCCTCTCCCCTCCACCTCTCCATCCTGAATCTGTCCAAGCAATACCAAGTCCAACAGCAGTGCCTATCATAATGCCAACTGGTTGGAAAACTGTGTCGAAAGTGTTGGTGCAGAGCTTTGGCTACGGTGGCGGTGGCCCTCATGCCCGTTTTGGTTAAAAGCATGAAAAACTCTCTGCACCTGCCTTGGTCTGCTCAATGTGGCACGATTATTGGGTAGATGATGCACTCTGCTGCTTGCCGCTGAAGCAGCGGTGACCTCATTGATCAGAGTGAAAATTATTTATCACAGTAAACTTCATTGCGGTCCTGTTCCTGTAGGGACCCGCGGGAAGTGAACATGAGGTCTGCATTTAAGTCTGTCTTTCTCTTAGCTGAATTTATTAGAGCATTTTTTTTTAAAAAAATCCTATCGTGATCATTTTGTCCTTTTTATGTCGATCTCTGTGCTTGTGTGTTATTTAGTGCTCACGGGTGGGTTTAAAAAGCTGTGATTTAGCAGCAGCTAACATTGTGGTCACACTCCTGACTATTGTTTATTTAATTCATAGTACATTTATACATGTATATTGATATATAAATATATGATAGAGAACATAAAATATCCATCTTTTTTTCAACATTGTCTCATAGCTGTAAAACTGACTTTAAGATTTTATAAATAAACAAATATATAAATTCTGCCAAATTTGCAAACTGAGAACAATGCAGTTTCCTGTATGTAACTCTGATGGTGGTGGATTTTAATACGCAAAACAGTAGCAAAACCTTTCAACAACATTTGCATGTTATTTTTGTACAATATCACTTTTAAAGCAAGATGGCAGAGCTTTGTGCTTTATTCGTGCCGAGGTACCTGAGATCGTGGATGACGTTTAATATTAAAAAGGACAGTCAATGCTCTATTGGAGATGGAACAAACCCCAGCTAAATGTGCTGAAGTTCTCCTGGGTTGTGTTCATTATTCAGTTGTAAGGCAGCAGATTGCAGAAAATTGTCACTGATGTTGTGCTTCTCCTCTTCCCCGACCCCCCCCCCCCGCCCGCCTTTGTAATTGTCCTTACATGTAACACCTTCATCGATTTACAGTCCAACCAAATTTTTCAGCTGGTGTGGGAGTGTTTTGTTTCCTTTTTCCAGCTTTTCTCTGTAAAAAATTAAAGCTAAGGAAGCAAACCGAAAGCCTTTTTTTTTTTTTGCGCCAAGTTTATTTACGTGGATGCAAGACAATCGCAGACCAAATCTTATTGCTGGTTTGTTGACTGAACACAGTGTTTTGGTTCACTGAAGGACTTGTCACCCACCCACCTTCCATAGGCCTTAGGTGCTAGACCTTGTCCATCTCACCGAAAAGTTTCTGTCAGTTGTTTGTGCATCGAGCTCTTTGTCATACAGTCATGTAACATGACATGTTTAGAATGTTTTTTGGCTCCGGTTGATTTCACTAAGCTTGAGTGATCATTTTGGCAATGTCTTAATATGATTCAGATCAATCGCAAGATTATTTTTTTTTGGTGCGGGGGGAGTGGGGCGTCTTGAAATAGAGTTGTTTCAGCGCAGTTTGGAGACCTGATGTTTTTTTGTTTTTTTTTTATAAAATACATGTTTCTTTGGCGAGTTTGGTTTTTCTTGCACGTGGTAAAGCAGCCCAAAGGGAAGACTTCCCCCTGGACCTGAGACATGTTTGAGAAAGCATTGTTTCCACTGCTAACAGTCCGGTTGCTGTTTAACTTTCTTTGATTTGTTTGAGAGGCACACTAAACAGTGAAGTGGATCACTAACCAAGCTGTCCAGCCTTTTGAACACAGTGAAGCACAGGCCACACAGTTCATATGTGCTAAATATCTGAATCCTTTAATACACACTGTAACGCTTTGAAGAGGGCACATGTAATGTCTTTCTACCCACCAATGATTTTTGTTATGAGTGGGTAGAAGGTAACGCCACTTGATCCACTTCAGATGCTGAAGCCATCATACTTTTTTTTCCCCCCAATACAAAATGTATTGTCACTTTTCTATCAGCTATCAACCGCTCTGTGCTACTTTTAAGGTTTTTTTTTCTTTCTCCCATCTGCCTTCTCTTTTCATCAAGTTTCCACATACAAACATAACACTTTTCACATCTGAGATGTTTTGCGTTCATATTTTCTAATTGTATTTTCAGAAAAAGAGAGAAAAAAAAGCAAAAACAACATTAATCTTTCTCCTCATGACCTGGGTACAGTGATTGTGTAGTCTATTGTACCTTTTGGGAAACAATACTGTATATCCTTGCCTTCGACAGTCTTAACTATCTTACCCTCTTCTGGAGAACTTGACAGATACCCTTAGAACACAATGAGTATGTTAAAAAATATATATACATAAAAATATTTTGCAAAATGTATCATTCCAATAAAGTTTTACTTGTTAAGACTAATATGTCTGGGTTATATTTAAGCTCTCTCTTTCACTTTGCAGAAGACGGCTGAAGGGTCACGGCTGGATGAGAGGGATGTGCATGTTGGTTGGCGATATTGGATGCTGTATTTTCACTGTCCTGTCTGTTATTGTGAATGCTGAGACTTGCAGGCGCAATTGAATAATGCAGTGTTGTGTTTATCCTGTCACAGTATGGTGTCAGTTACCAGCCAGCTCCCAGCGCCCCTTTTCCAAATACATTCCCACCCTCAGTGCGCACCCCCCCCTTTTTTTCTTCTTTTGCAACTTGCATCTAACTGCATAAGTCATACAGTTGTGCACACGAAGGTTTTGGCACCCTGGGGCGAATTACACATTTTGTCAGTTTTTGAACTGAAGACCAATAAATATGACTCCTGCAGCAAACACACATCAAAAATGAATTCTCCATATGTTAATGCACTCCGGCTTTTTGATTTATTTAATGGAATAAAAAGTACTCGTGGGCATGTGCAGTTTGAAAAGCTTCAGTTCGCGTTTCATATGTGGATCGTCATCGTCTTGCAGAAGTCGGCCTCTGTTCAGTTGCACTTTCCTTGACTTGATTGCATGACATTTGCATCCAGAATTTGCTGTAGTGAAATTTTTCTTCCCTTTTACCCGTGCGATCTTTCCTGTAACACCACCCCAGCTCCCAATATTCCCAGCCCCAAGGTGTTCTTTTGCTTGATGCAACACCCCACCCCTTTCTCTGAGGAAAAAGGAAAAATAAAATCAATCTACCTACCTACCTACCTCCTGTAAATATGTCCAAAGAGCACAACTTTTGTTCTCCATACAAGTCTGGCCTAGCCAGATGTTGATCAGATGCTGGGGTTTATAATGAGACCTCAGGTAACATTTCTGTTTTTTAATGGCTTGCATATTGGCCACAATAATCCACCATGAAACCTTTTCAAGAAGTTTATTTTTGTTAAGCTACTTAACACTGGTCGATCTATGAGTCATTCAAGTTTAAAAAAAAATGTGCCTAACACTTAGGATGAAAGAGTGTTGTCTACACAACAGACAACTTGGCAAATAACCAATTTTAAAATTGTATCTTTAGGTACTTTGTTGCTAGCAGCCTGTCAAAAAATATATTTTTCCCCCTTTCCTGAGTTGATTCTATGAAAAATGCCAAAGAGAAAACAGCCTCATCAGAAATGGTCACAGTGTAAGGGTGGCTGTCAAGAAGCCATTCTTAAAGAAGAGACATGGAAGAAAAGTCTACGGTATGCCACATTCCACAATACACACTGCTCAAAAAATAAATAAAGGGAACACTTAAACAACACAATATAACTCCAAGTAAATCAAACTTCTGTGAAATCAAACTGTCCACTTAGGAAGCAACACTGATTGACAATCAATTTCACATGCTGTTGTGCAAATGGAATAGACAACTGGTGGAAATTATTGGCAATTAGCAAGACACACTCAATAAAGGAGTGGTTCTGCAGGTGGGGACCACAGACCACTTCTCAGTACCTATGCTTTCTGGCTGATGTTTTGGTCACTTTTGAATGTGGTAGCATGAGACGGACTCTACAACCCACACAAGTGGCTCAGATAGTGCAGCTCATCCAGGATGGCACATCAACGCGAGCTGTGGCAAGAAGGTTTGCTGTGTCTGTCAGCGTAGTGTCCAGAGGCTGGAGGCACTACCAGGAGACGTGTAGGAGGGCAACAACCCAGCAGCAGGACCGTTACCTCCGCCTTTGTGCAAGGAGGAGCACTGCCAGAGCCCTGCAAAATGACCTCCAGCAGGCCACAAATGTGCATGTGTCTGCACAAACGGTTAGAAACCGACTCCATGAGGATGGTATGAGGGCCCGACGTCCACAGATGGGGGTTGTGCAGGATGCTTGGCATTTGCCAGAGAACACCAGGATTGGCAAATTCGCCACTGGCGCCCAGTGCTCTTCACAGATGAAAGCAGGTTCACACTGAGCACATGTGACAGATGTGACAGAGTCTGGAGATGCCTTGGAGAGTGATCTGCTGCCTGCAGCATCCTTCAGCATGACCGGTTTGGCAGTGGGTCAGTAATGGTGTGGGGTGGCATTTCTTTGGAGGGCCGCATGCCAGAGGTAGTACGACTACCGTTAGGTACCGAGATGAGATCCTCAGACCTGAATCCAATTGAGCACATCTGGGACATTATGTCTCGCTCCATCCACCAGTCTGCATCACAGACTGTCCAGGAGTTGGCAGATGCTTTAGTCCAGGTCTGGGAGGAGATCCCTCAGGAGACCATCCACCACCTCATCAGGAGCATGCCCAGGCATTGTAGTGAGGTCATACAGGCACGTGGAGGCCTCACACAATACTGAGCCTCATTTTGACTTGTTTTAAGGACATTACATCAAAGTTGGATCAGCCTGTAGTGTGTTTTTCCACTTTAATTTTGTGTGTGACTCCAAATCCAGGCCTCCATTGGTTAATAAATTTGATTTCCATTGATGATTTTTGTGTGATTTTGTTGTCAGCACATTCAACTTTGTACAGAAGAAAGTATTCAATGAGAATATTTCATTCATTCAGGTCTAGGATGTGTTATTTGAGTGTTCCCTTTATTTTTTTGAGCAGTGTATATGGAGATGGTCAGGAGAGAGGACAGGATGGAGGCACTGTCATCATTTGGGGCTGCATTTCAGTTGGGGATCTTGTCAAAACTGATGGAATTATGAATGTAGGAAAGTACCATCAGATTTTGATCCACCATACAATAACATCTGGAAAGTGTCTGGCTTCGTATTTCAACATGACAATGAGTCCAAACACACTGCCAATACAATGAAAGCATACCTGGATAGAGAAAACACAATGGGACACTATCAGTCATGGACTGACCTCCCCAGAGCCCAGACCTCAACATTACTGAAGCAGTGAGGTGAAGAACAGAAGAAAAGGCAGCCAACGTCCAAAAAAAGAGCTTTGAATGCCCTTCAAGAAGCCTGAAGAACTACTCCTATAGACCACTTAAAGAAATGGCAAAGTTGACACAGTTCAGACTGTGAAGAATAAAGGTGGTCATGCCAAATACTGACTTTCAAGCTTGTTAGAATTACACAAACTGTTTTTGCCTTTTATACAGAATTTCCATGCATGTTTCAATACATTGCTACACTTATTACCCATTTTCATAGCAAAATATTTTTTTAAAATGAGGGGTAGCTCAAGAGTTTTGCACAGTACTGTAAATATAAAGGGAATTATGGCATTAACCTTATCAGAAACAGTCATCAGTATAGTGTTTGATGGCTGCACAGCTTGCTTGTAACTTATGTGCTATTACCTTTTTCTGTTAACTGGATAAAGTATATAATACCTCCTTATGTAATACTTATTTCATGCTTACGGTTTTCGCAACGATGCAACGCACGAAGTCTCAGTTTCGTCTCTGGTTTTGATTTGATTTCGCGAAGCTAGGCGAAGGACTGGATCACGTGTTTAGTATTATTTCCGTTACACGATGTTTAATCAAAGGTTGAACGAAGGTTGATTGTATATATATATAAATAAATATATAAATTACCTTTCGCACCCACTGGACCGAGTGCGGGCGCTCGTTCCCGTTCAGGACTACATATTCCACCTTAAAAACGCCTCTCGAGTAAAACTTTTAGCTCGAACTCCTTCGCTCCACCTTAAGCGCAAACGCAAACGCAGGAGGCGTACAGCGAGGTTTCCGCTTCTCAGCAGGGCTCGGACCGCGGCTCACGAAAATCACCGTGAGTAACGTACAAGGTTGACGCACTAAGGTACGAAGAAAAAAAAAGCAGGGGGGGGGAAAGAAAAGCAAACGAGCAGAAAAGATGTCTGAATCCAAGTACCGCGAGTGGATTCTGGACACTATCGACTCGCTGCGGTCTCGAAAAGCTCGGCCGGACTTGGAGAGGATTTGCCGAATGGTCCGGAGACGACACGGGTCCGAGCCTGACCGAACCTGCGCAGAACTGGAAAAACTGATCCAGGAACAAACCGTGCTGAAAGTTAACTACAAGGGCTCCATTTCATACCGAAACGCCGCCAAGGTTCAGCGGAGAAGCAGGAAAAAAGATGATGTATCGTTAACAACGGCTGCGAGAAGGAGCGCCGTGGAAGAAGCTAGTCACTCTGACTTGAGCAACGGGGACAGCGCTTTCGGTCCCGCTGACCCGGACGAGGAGGATTTGGAGGTATGTGGACTCTGATGCGAGGAGGCACGT
Organism: Pterophyllum scalare; assembly: GCA_024447675.2. Lineage (NCBI taxonomy): Eukaryota > Metazoa > Chordata > Actinopteri > Cichliformes > Cichlidae > Pterophyllum > Pterophyllum scalare. Next base: position 14,731 of record JAMQGT020004940.1, on the reverse strand, counting down.
TTCGGCGAGTTCACGTTTCATTGTCGTGTCACATCATACCAAATTAACAGGTGGGGGGGTTAAAACCGCCACTGTTTAGTGTGTAAAAACATGTTTTTGTCTGCGTGTGAACGGGGGGAACGGAGAGGGGAGTGATTTGCAAGTGCACCCGTAACTGCCGCAGACGGGGAGCGGCGGTTGGACCTCGCTCGAGCGCTACCGAGGTGGGGGAAAAAAACAGAAGGTGCGCGTGTGGGGAGAGTGTAGCACATTTTTACAACGTGACAGTTTTGAAGCTCTTTAAAACGGGTGGTGTAAAAATGCAAACGCAAGAAGGAGAAAAGTTGCACCGTCCTGTTCGTCCGCAACAATCCGAGCCTCCATTATCGGCAGCAGAAAGCGCTTTTCAAGCCCCAAACTCGGCGTTTGGCGAAGGGGAGGGGCGGGTGTGTGTGTGTGTGGGGGGGGTGTTAAGGTTCCGCAATGGGAGTATAGGTAGTCCGGAGGTTGAGCAAATATACTTTCATAATAATGGCACAAAATATGCACTCACCGGTGAGAATTTTATTTCGAAAGGGAGAGCCGGATGTGTGTCTTTTCATTCTCGGTCAATGTGGGAGTGGGTGAAGGTGTGTGGGGGGGAAAAGTCTTAAACACTGCGAATGTAGAAACCTGACGGGTGACTGTGGGTCATTGTTGTGTTTTAGGTTGTTTTATACCAGGAAACCACATTGGGACTCCGATTGTAAACAGTGTCGGTACAACCGTGTCCTCATTCATATTTTTGGCCGCCCATGACGAGATTTCCACCGTTAGCCTACGTCTAGACTTCAAAATATCCCCATCGCACTGTCGCGGGTGCTAAAACAGACCAAAAATCGACTGCAAGCGGTGACAAAGTAGTCGTATTTTGAGTGTAATCACTTCATTTACGCGAACGGCATCTATCCTTCGAAAGATGGGCGATTGCCGACGCAGTGCTTCAAGTCGAACCCCTAGATCCATTATCGGACACACTGCCAAGCCCGGTCACGTCCAACGCCGTGGTGTTGGCTGTTTTTATTGCCCCTCACGTCCCGTGCAGCAGTGACATCTCGTCTCTGTGTCTGCCAGCTGTACACTGACAGCATTTTAGGAGGAAAAACAGCACCACAAAGCTCTGAAATATGTAAGAGCCGGCAACGCTGTAAGACCTGAAGTAACATAAAGCGACCGCAAACTGTTCGTCCGGCGCTAGATGGCGGATGCGCCCGTCCGATTTGGGTTAAGCCGAGATCAAATTGTTCTGTGAAAGGCGTATGTGTTGCTACAGACCGACTACGCGTGATTGCTTTGAACAGACCCCTCTCAGGGGGTTGTTATCCAGGTTTTGCCAGGATACGAGGGGTCAAATGTACAGTGACGTGTCCGATAACGGACTCATTCGTATTACTCTCTGTTCAGTCGCTTTTGCTGTAAAATCGCTGATCCGATGCAAAGTCAAAGTAGACTGGCAGTCATTACGACTGGTGCTCTTTCTAATCGGAGGGCTGTGTTGATCTGCCCGTCGAGTTAAAGCTTGGTTTGATCTCCGACAGTCCGCTGTGCAGCGAGCGGCTCGGCCCTGGGAAGCGCTCTGGGGTTTTTTTCTTTTCTTTTTTTTAAGAGCACAGACATAATGACGAGGTCTTTACCGCGTCTCCCAACTCCATGCGCACTTTGGAGGAAATTTGAGGGAAAAAAACGCCTCCCATCGGCCCCTTTTGTGCTCTCGCGTGTTAAAATTATCAATCAAGTAGGCCTCTAAAAAACACAGGGACGCACCGAGCACATCAGCGGCGGTGTTTGTTCATGTTGGGCTGAGATCCTCCGGGGCACGATGTTTTTGTGGCCGTGCCTCGGTGAAAGTTATGAGAAATGCGGTGCGACGGGTGAATGCCATACAAGCGGCTCTTTCCTCAGGAGCGGGGCGGGCTTTGGTGCGCTCTTGTGCTCGACTGCTGGGTCTTGGACACGCAGTCGCACACACAGCGTAATTTTTCACTCGCGGCGCCGTCGACAAACCGCTCCAACGAAAGGAATGAGTGCGTTTGTGAGAACTCTTCATGGTTAGCCAAAAATACAAGATTGGGTTTTAAATGTTATTAATGCCATGGGGACATGTTTGTGATGGCAGAGCTCGCGGTCTGCGGAGGGGAAAGCTGTACCGGGGAAGGGGACCGAGGCGTTCAAAGACAATAATTTACCACAACGGCGGTCAAATTGCGACATCAGTACGAGCTTGCTTTCATGTGACACCCTCGGTCTACAATCAGCGCTACTCAGTCTTGACAACAATTCCTTCTAACCCTGCGGGGCTCCCCAGCTTTTTAAGTTGCTCCTAATAACAACTTGATGTCTGATCAAGCTTTTTGCCCCCGCCCCATCCAAATAAAGACTGTGACATATTTAGAAAGCTTCTATAAAATGTGAAATCATATGTTCCTGCTCTTCTTCTGTATTACAGGCTGACACCTCAATAGCTATGGACACAGATAGCAATGCAGATGAGGAGGGGGGTGATGAGAGCCGGGATGGGCAGGAAAGACCCTCTCCCAGCCACACGCATGAAGATGCCACGGTGCACTGTGCCCCTGTGCGAGCGGTCTCTGCCCCCTGCTCTCCCTCTGGCACTCGGCCCGGCCCCGGCTGCAGCCCTGGCTCTGGTCTGGACTGTGCCTCTTTCCAGAAGGCTGGTGAGAGGCCCAACTCCTTGCCCCCCTCCAGCCCCAGGGCCCTTGCACACAATGACTGGGCTTATGATTCTGCTGTCTGCCCAGCAGAGCGCCAGCACCCAGGAATGCAGGGAGACAAAGGTATTCACGCTGCTACTCACAGGGCAGAGTGCGCAGTTGGCATCATAGAGCACAGTAATGTTTTATGTGCAGGCTTATGCTTAGCTTTGTGCTGGATGTGAAAGTAGGGCTGGGAGCTTTTAAACACCTGCATGATTAATTCTTGGGTGTTAACAGCAGCAACTTTAATGTAAGCCAGACACAGAGATGTGGGAGAAAATAATATATTCTCATGGCTCAGTGATGGTCCAGTTTCAAGTGCATTCATCCATTTGGCTGTTTTAAATTTATCCTATTAGACTAATTAGAATTTGGTTGGAATAAAGTCAGGTGTGGATGATAATTGGTGTTAATTGGTTCACTCTGTGTTAGCAGTGGCCATGAAGCCAGCAGCCCAGTCTGTAGCTGCCATTGCCTGTGCCGTAAACAACATAAAGAAAGATGATGGAGGCAAGGTGGAGGACAGAAGCCTCTCATCTGACCAGTTGGTGCCAGACTCGGCATCACGGCTGGTAAGGGCCTGTTTTTCCTTTTGTGACAAACAGCATTTGTGTATGTCTCCTTTGCTTCTTTGATCTCTCCGTTTAATACCTGACATTTTCATGTTGAATTTACTTTGTTCTCCTTTGTTTGGCCAACAGGATGAGACCAGGAATGCATCTGATGGAAGACCACAAACACTGCCTTTGCCATCTGACAACTGTGAGTTAGTTTGTTTTTTGTGCAGCTTCCATCTGTTCTGCAGAGGTTGATCACTGAACCATTCTCTTACTTTGGAACATAGTGTGTAATAAAACACACATCTTAATGAAGTTAGCTCTCAGCAGCTTAAGTTTAAAGGCTCCACTCTGGTTGTTGTTTGGCCTTTTCTACCAGTGCCCGCCTTGAGGCTTGCTTAAGATTTTTTGAATGCTTCACAAGCTTGTGCTACTACCTTCCATCCAGGTGGCGCCCACTCTGGCTGAAAGTCTTTGCTTAGTCCTGTACTTGTGCAACACTAAGACAGCAGTTGCTTGTAGTAATGCAGACTTTGCACAGATGCATAACATTCAGTCAAGAAAAAAGAAATCACTGCATTACCACCACATAATTATAATTATATATGTTTGGATATAGATTGCTCTTAGAGATTCATAAAGATCTTGTGCATTGATATTTTTGTTTCTGTTTGAAATTTCTTTTATTTATTCCATCTTTCGTGCTGGAGGAAAACAAAGCACAAAATTGATATTGCACACCAAATGAACATCATCCTCCGCCATTGTTAAATGTCGTCTTATTTGTCAATAGGCCAGTAGCAGTCATTGGGTGATCCTGATATGTTGGTGCGTCCCTATTAAATCTGTGTTTGCAGATAAAAAAGAAAATGGTAAACTTTCAGATTTTGATAGGATCTGATTAGTGTATACAACTGAGTGCAGTTGTGTTTGTAATGAGAAACTTAAAGCTTAAAACTTGAACTGCACCATGTTTGTTCTTAATGCTGAGTCCCCAAGAAGCTGCAGTGCAAGCCAGCTGTTTGTTAATGTCAGTGTGCCCACCTGCGCCACAATAATCTGACACATAGATACACACTGCCTATCTGTTTGTTATTTAAATCTGAATTTAACTAATCCTGAACTGAGCTCAGTCAGGCTCAAATGTGGAGCCCCTGCTGCCCTGATCTTTATTACAGGATCGTTATCTCATTGCAGATCTGTACTTTCTTTTTTATTATTATTATTTAATGGTTCTAGGCATGAGCAGTGACCTTTATTCATGTCTGAATATCAGTGCTAAACTTACTTTTTTTTTTTTTCTCTCCTAAATGAGACATTGCCACTACATACTGTACGTGTGCATCGCTGGGATGCAGTTCGCCTAGGAGGAGTGGTACCCATCTAAAATGTGGCTGCGTCCCTGTCATGCATCACGTGTATGACAGCAGGCCTGCCAGCATCCCGTGAAAGCGGTCTGATATAATAAGCGGCTGCATCAACGCTCATTCACCAAGGCCTCACTTTACTGAGCCGTGAAGCAGCTCTAATAGAAAAAACATACCGTAGCTGCAGACTCCCCAGTACGACCACTAGACGCATGGAAAAAGCATCTTTTTCTGCTGCTGCTGCTGGTTCAACGTCGCACTGCTGGATCTCAGTGGAATGAGTTTGCACATTTAAAAATCCAGAGCTGTTTTTTTTTTTTAAAAAAAGCAAAGAACTTTGAAGAAGAGCTGTGCTTGTCATATTAAGACAGTTATATGTTAAGTCATAGTTAATATAAGTTTGTTAGTCATATGAACTGAGCTTTAGTTCAGCGTTTGTGAATGAGTTGGCAAAGGAGTGATGCACAGTGCAGCCATTCAGTGCTTGTTCATTTTGATTTGAGGAGAATTCTTTGCAGATTTATAATGACGTGGCTTTTGTTTGTCCACAGGCACATTTAAGAAGACGGACACATCATCCTTGACAGCAGCTGACGACAATCTTCTGAATGGTGGTAAAGTGGATGAAGTGTGAGTATCCCTTTGTCTCCATTAGAAATTCCTGTTTGTGCATCTTTTGGCACTTTCTTGAATAGCACATTTACACATTTGTGTGGAGCACGGAGTTTGACCCAGAACTGATATCAGTTTCATGCTGTTTCATATTTAAATAGACAGTGTATTTATCTCTGCAAGAATTTCCTAACATCACATAAAATCAAAAGCTTAACAATATTAGTAATAATACTATAATAAAACTGCTTGCGTTTCATTTCAAAGAGGAAAAAATACAGCAATTGGCAGGATCTGAGCATTTAACCATAATTACCTGTCAGCCATTTAATCTGCCAGCCTCCGCTCAGCATGCTGATAGCCCTTCACAGTGTTTGGTCCACAGTGTTTGGCAGATTGTCCAGATTATCTGTTCACCTCTGCTGAGGGACAACACTTTGAATAATTATAGTGAAGGTACACCATGGGTCATGTAAAAGCTTGAAAATGCAACAAAATAAGACACTATCTCCATATAGAGGCCATATTGGGATAGGTTGTTTGTTTTTTTTACTTAATGTTTTGTTTGTTTGTTTTAATCATATAATCCTCCAGGTCCATGAAGAAGGAGATGAGCCAGAACCTGTTGCAGTGGACTGTGGCAGATGTGGCCAGTTATTTCTCAGCCGCAGGATTCCCAGAGCAGGCCGTTGCGTTTCGAACGCAGGTTAGTGCACCACTACAGAGAGCACAACTCATGCATCAAAGTCTACTGTCACATATTCCATCACTTGAGATATATATATATATATATAATTTTTTTTAGGGCAGTGTATGTGTGAGTCTGTTGCATTAGAGAATGATTTTTCATGGTCGCTTAGTGGAATGTGTAGTCAGGTTAAATTTTCAGAGCATACCTTTAGAAACCAAAGAGCGAGGCTAATTCGTTTCTTTTCTCTCCTCTGCAGGAAATTGATGGCAAGTCTCTCCTTCTGATGCAGCGCAGCGACGTATTGACTGGGCTGTCTATCCGACTCGGCCCTGCCCTCAAAATCTACGAGCGCCACGTAAAAGTGCTTCAGAGGACCCATTTCCTGGAATGTGAAGACCTCTGAAGTGGCGACTGACATGGCAGGCTGTACTGCATTAACTCAAACATGCAGTGCTATCTCTCTACCGCCCACTTTCATATACAGTATGTGTAGAGGGCGTGCGCAAGGTGGAAAGGGTTTTGGTGGAATTGACTTTCACTGTGAGAACGACCAGAAACTGAAAGATTGTCGTCCTACCTCTCATTACGTTCTTTAGTTTTCAGATGGTTTTCATTTCACTCATGCGACCCTATTTTTGGAGGTAACAGACTGCTGCATTCACAGTCGTTTAAACCAGTGCAGCAGTGACCTTTCTGCAATAGTGAAACATTGCGTAAGTGAAGAGGATTGAGCCTTCGTACCAAGTGGACCACCTACGCAGACGTGGCTTTGGCCACAGTGCTGTCACAGCTTTGGATGGCCCCTCTGTGTCTGTTACCACACCTTCTGTTTACCCAGAAACTGTTAATCACAGAAAACAAAGCACATCTATTGTGCAGTTTCCTTTTTTTTTTGTTCCATGTGCTGAGTGCTGGAGAAATCAGACTATCCAAGTATCTGCATTGTTAGGGCTGCTCTGAATACTTTTTTTTTTTTAAGCTTTGGTGATTCGATGGTAATCAGCAGTGAATAGTTGCTGATTTTATAACTACAGCATCATCTGACAGGTGCCATACAGACAAAGGATCAGCAGGAGAGCAATGGGAGCTAGAGCTCATTTGCAAAACGGTATTGTTCACAGGTTTTTTCTCTTTTTTTTTTTTTTTTTTAAATGAAACTCTTGCTAAATAGGTATTAAAAGTCACTAATTGGCAGCCGTGAGGTGAGCTAAAGGGTGCCAGTCACTGCTGAGAGTGAGAGATCTCGTGCACCCAAGCTCAGATCTTTTTTTGTTTTGTTTTCCACATTAAAAAAAAAAAAAAGTTACAACATCTGAGTATTTGGGTGCAGCCCTAATCTGCAGAGTCTGAGTCCTTACTCCTCACACCACCAACAGCTGCTGTTTTGGATATGTCTTCGGTATCTTTTATAACACTGAGGCCCTTTTCAGACGTGGGGTGTGTGACGTTTCAGTTAATGTGACGGCACTTTGCCATTCAAAAGTACGTCACTGTTCTGCTAATATTCCTCATGATTTGATTCAGACAAGCACCCAGCTGTGATGGAGGGCCATGGTACATGCGGCAGTGCATCGCAGAGGGGTTAGGAAGATAAAATGTCATTGTGTGCTCTTCGGGACATCCTCCAGCGCATGTCTGAATGAGGCTTGAGATATAACCAACATGATATGCTACTACCTGACGTGCCCCCCCCCCAATTAAAAGTTATTGTGGTCCAACAATACAGTTGCACTTTGGATAGCAATTGCAAATGTATGTGACCAGGATATGTGTGACCTAATGGAATTTGCTTTTATACATTAATAGATTTGCAAGAAATGTTATTGTAATACTGACTATATTGCAAGACATTCAGTGGAGCTGCTCAGCATCTGTTTACAAACAGATATCTTGATGAAATGCAATATTTTATCTTATTCCTTTATAATTTGTCTCGTCTCTCTTTGTGTTTTGATCTAAGCCAGCCACTTGAATTGTAACATTCCATATAATGTAGTCTGCATCTCAAGTGTATTCCCCTCCACGTTTTATCTGTAACACAACAGACACTTTTCCAGAGTTGCAAATAAAACTGGTGTCTCCGTTCAGCTGTTTTGTGAGAGTTTATTACCCTTAAATCAACAGTACACCAAAAAGCAAGTTACAGTGGATCAGTGACTGAAAATAATGTAAAAAAACCTTCATAAAAATTCCAGCTCAACTTTTTTTTTCCCCCTTACAAAAACTGCAAATTGTTTTCAGTACCAAATGTCCTAATTTAAGCTTCAGCTTCAGTCGACTGAGCTTTGTATGAAAGGCACATTCAGGGGAAACAGAATTCATAACAGTGAATAAATTTGATAATAGAGCTGGCTTAGTGTAAAGGTCAGTCCAGGATCAGTCACTTCAGTGGAATAATGCACAAGCTGCATGACACCACTAAGTTTTCAGCTCCAGGCTGCACAGTAGTTGAGAATACTCTTAGTAAAATTTCACTGATTGGACTGCCAGAAAACTATTAAATGTAATTTTTTTTAAAAATAAACCAGTCACTATTGAGTATTCTGCAACTCATAAATAATAATAAATAAAAAGGACAGGTTTTATATTCTCTCTGAGATCACACACAACATTAAAATAAGACTTTATTGCATTTGACCAGCTTCCTTTTCCCGTGACAGTCCTGCAATCACCAATCCAGCACTGTAAATGTCACTTTTTTAACCTCAGCACACACTCCCTGACATCCAGTTTGATGGACAGACTCTTAAAAAGGGTCTTGACCAGTGAGGAGCTGGATGGGTTTAGCAGCTGTTGTTGTCTGCGGCAGGCTCTATAGGATGAAGGGCAGTATGGAGGAGCGCAAGGTGGGATAATCCCTAAACTCCTTTAAGTAGCTGCGGTGTTTGCCTTTAGCCCAAACCGTCATCTGGATGAAGGCCACAAGAGTGAAGAAAGCCACAGGTACACACTGGGTCATCACTGTGAAGCCGATCCAGGAACCAACCTGTGAACATGAAGTTTACACACACGCACACAGTGCATTGAGACTGATGGTACATTTACAGGGCATATCCAGCAGATGGCAATCCATCTGTCTTTGCAAGGATAAAATACAGCACTGTATGAGCAGTTGCATTCTGTGTTTTAGAGTAAGATTAGAAAATACTTGCAGCAAAACAAATAACACCAAAATGAGCGAGGACCAACAAAATTCTCCTTACAGTTAAATACCAGATTTTACAGATTCATCTACATGAAGAAAAAGGTTGAACTTTACCGACTGGAGTTTGATTTGAGCTTACCTCATATGTGTAGTTTGGACAAGAGACCAGCCAAAAAATCCAGGTAAAGGGATTTTTCGTTGGGTAAGGAATCTTCTTGGTTTTTGCGCCTGAAATGAAGTGTAAGCTCAAACTGCACTGTGCATTTTAAAAGAAATTAGAAAGAGAAAATTGTACACATTGCTGGAAAACGCTCACCTGGTGATTTGAGGTTACGAAGTGCAACGTGGATGGAAAAATTCCCTATCTGACAGAACTGTGGGAATAAAGAAATTCAAAGGTGAGCGTACAATAGGATGATGGGTTTATTATCTGGAAGGTGAGTCCCAGAGATCTGGTGCTTACCAGGAAAATGTAAAGACCTGTATTCACCTGCTGTTGCCCATAATCTGTTGATGCGTCACAGAAAAATGGATTAAGATAGAAGTCAGCGTTGACTGATGAGCTAAAGTGAGAATTACAGTGGTCAGCACTTACAGGGCGTGGTGTACAGAGGGTGGTTAATGTAGTATGCCATCCAAGCTGCAGTGGACCAGTAATAGCCACAGTTCTGGCATAGAAAGCAGGACTAAAATAAGTCAAAGTGTCTAGATGGGGCTGCACATAGATGTCTGAGAATAGAAACTGCAAACAAAATGATAACTATGATACACAAAGCTTTAAATGTGTAGCACAGTCACCTTAAATATGTTCCTGAGAGGCATGGTCCCGTGGGAGATACGATGGACAAACAGCGTCTCCAGAATCCTCTTGATGTAGTGGAAGGAGTGACACATGCAGGCCAAACTGCAACAAGACACACAAACACAAAAACACACTTACATATTTAGCTGTGATTAATACATTGCTCCGCTGCAGTCCATTACACTTGGCGCTGACTCAGTGTCAACATAGCAATATGCTTCCTAACTGTTTGTCGTGCTGAAGGCGGGGAGGGGTGGGGGTGTCTGTGTAAAGCCTGGGATTGTGTGAAACACTGCACTAACATCGCAACAGATCCCTGAAAACATGAGAAAGCCGACACTCACTGTACGACCCAGTGCTTGCTGCTGGTGAAGTCATACTTTGGAGAGTAGATGAAGGGAAGGCGGAAGTAGAACATTAAGTAGATGATCAGTGGACCAGCACACTCTGCCAGGAACACCTGAAGTGAGTGAGGAGACACAAGTGCTTTAAATCAAAGGTCCTCAAAGTTTTGGTGGCCAAGGGCCAATTTAGGGAGTCATGTGAGGAGCGGCACAAGAAAAATAAAATAAAAATGCACGCATTAAAGTTAAGCTTTGTTAGTTTTTTCAGTGCTAGGTAATATTTTGTCTTGGTATTTATTCACTTCATTCAGTTAATTTTTTTGAACTTGTTTGTGGTTTTTATCCATTAGTCATGTGGCAGTTACATTCCTTGGCAGCAGCTGTAGGTTCAGAGGGTTTGGTCAGATATGATAGCTGAAACTGAAGAGTTGGAATGGAGGTGGAAACGCTCCCTTGGGCTCTACATTCAGTGGCCACTTTGTTAGGTACAACTGCAACTTAGTGCATTTAGTCATGTAGACATTGTCAAGATGAGCTGTTGAAGGTCAATCAGAGCATCAGAATAGGGGAGGAAAGGTGATTTAAGTGACTTTGAATGTGGCATGCCTGTCGATGCCAGACATCAGAAACTGCTGATTTGCTGGGATTTTCCCACACAAACATCTCTAGGGTTTACGGAGAATGGTCCGAAAAAGAGAAAATTTCCAGTGTGGGGCAGTTACCTGGGTGAAAAATGCCTTGTTGATGTGGTGATCATCCACCCAAAACCCCATCCCCATAGAGGCTGTCTGTTCCCACACCATCAAATAACAACCCAAAAATCAGCAAATAATGAATTAAGTAAAAAAATTCACAAAAAATAATATAACATCCTCAACTGCACTAAAGAGTAAGTCAATTATTTGGGAGGTGGGCCCATGGGATTTTCTGTTTTTCAAGTGGGCTGCAGCACTCTTGACTTTGGGAACCACTGCTCCACCCTATGAGTCAACCAAGGATCCAAACAAAGTTATACTTCAGTTGAAAGCCTGACTCTTAGCCTTGTACACCCTAATTGAAAAAGTCAAAAAGGGACAAAAAAGAGTCAGAGTTCTATTGAGTCACTGAGTTTCTTCAGAAATAAAATTTTAGCCATTAGAGAAAAATTATTCACAGCTGTCCCAAAGATATGTCATTGAGCACAGCAGTTTTAATAACTGCTGATATTTACCTAGACTCTTCTCTCCTAACAATCTTTCTGACTACAATAATTATGTCTTCTAAAACATCATTGTGCATTTTAGACCTCATTCCTACAAGACTGCTCAAAGAAGTTGGACCATTAATTAATGCTTCAATTTTAAATATGATTAATTTATCTTTTTAACAGGCTATACACCATAGGCGTTAAGGCAGGAATTAAATCATTATCTGTCAGCTGTCTTAGCTAATTATAGGCCAAAATCCAAGCTATGCTGATACTGTTGACCATAATATTTTATTACAGAGATTAGAGCATGCCATAGGTATTACAGGGACTGCACTGCAGGGGTTTGAATTTATCTAATAGACTCCAATTTGTTCATGTAAATGGGGAGTCTTCTTCACACACTAAGGTTAGTTATGGAGTTACACAGGGTTCTGTGCTAGGACTAATTCAATTTAGATTATACATGCTTCCCTTAGGCAGTATTATTGGAAGGGATAGCATATATTTTCATTGATATGCAAATATAAAGATACCCAGCTTTATCTACCCACAAAACCAGATGACACACACAAATTAGTTAAACTGGAGGAATGCCTTAAAGACATAAAGGCCTCTAATGACCTCTATTATCCTGCTTCTACATTTAGATAAAACTGGGGTTATTGTACTCATTCCTAAAAATCTTGGAAACAGGGTGTCTGACCAGATAATTAGTTTAGATGGCATTATCTTGGCATCCAATAGCACAGGAGTCGTTTTTGACCAGGATATAGCCTTCAGTGTACATATTAAATTAACATGGTCTTGCATTTGCGCAGTATCTCTAAAATTAGAAACATCTTCTCTCAGAGTGATACAGAAAAACTAATTCATGCATGTATTAATTCTAGGTTGGACTATTGTAATTTATTGTTATTAGTTCACTCTAAAAGCTCCCGTAAAAACCTTCAGTTGATCCAAAATGCCGTGATGAGAATACTAACTAGGACTAGAAATAGAGATCATACTTCTTCCACGTTAACGTCTCTTCTCCTGTTAAATCTAAAGTTGAATTTAAAATCCTTCTCTTCAAAATCTTGAATAACCAGGCCTCGTAATATCTTAAAGACCTAATGGCATCTTATTTCCCTTACAGAGCACTTTACTTTTTGACTGTTGGCTAACTTGTGGTTCTTAGAGTTATCAAAAGTGGAATGAGAGGCAGAGCCTTCAACTTTCAGGCCCCTCTACTATGGAACGAGCTCCCAGTTTGGATTCGGGAGACAGACACCCTCTCAGTTTCTAAGATTAGGTTTAAAACTTTCCTTTTTGATAAAATAAAACTCATAGTTAGGGCTGGATCTGGTGACCCTGAACCCTCCCTGAGTTGTGCTGCAATAGGATTAGGTTGTTGGGGGCTTCCCATGATGCACTGAATATTTCCTCTTCACTCACCTCTTTTCACTCTCTATGTGTTTATACCCCACTCTGCATTTAATCATTAGTTATTATTAATCTCTGGCTCTCTTCCACAGCATGTCTTTTGTCCCATCCCCTCACCCCAACCAGTTGTGGCAGATGGTTGTCCCTCCCTGAGCTTGGTTCTGTCGGAGGTTTCTTCCTGTTAAAAAGGGGTTCTTCCTTCCCACTGTAGCCAGTTACTTGCTCATAGGGGTTGTGTGATTGTTGATGAATGAAATGTACAGTTGTGGATTCATTTTGAATGCAAATCAGTGGATGCATAAGTTATTACTTGTGCCACAATTTGAGAACTCTAGCTTTAAATGCTTTTTTTTGTACCCCAGTACATAACAGCGCACAAATCTACCATTAATTGCAGCAGCATTCAAAATACAGACATTAAAATACACTGATTAAGGATTTTCACATGTTATCATTATTAGAACAATGCTTTGTCAATCTAAACCCTCTGCCACAGGGAGAACATGCAACTGACACCTGACATCCTCACCCGCTCACCAACAGCTGACACCAGTGTGACTCTGGTTTCTATAGTTTCACTTGTTAGATCAAAAAAGACCATCTACTTCTCCTCAGCATTAACAACAAATGAGTTACAGTAATCATCCTCCTCGTATTCAGTATGTGCCCACAGAACAGATGAGATACTAGGACACCCTGTAATACCCACTTTATGATCAAGTGACACAGCTGACAGTGAAATAGATCCCTGAATCAGCACCTCAGGCAGAGCCCTAGCTCAGCATGCCTGACCAGTAGCTACTTCTGATCTCTGGTTCTCCACCCACACTGGCATCAGACTAAAGGCATTTTTCTGGGATTGTCTCAGGGTTGGTAAGGACAGGGAATGTAGAGACTGGGTGGGCCTGGGTGAGTAAAGAGCTGCAATGAAACGCAAGTGAGTGGTCAGGACGGATAAACACCTCTGGGGGAAATGAGGCCATGAGATTAAATGTCCTAGGACAGAGGACATTCAGTGCAGGAGGTGGGTGAAAACGAACCACCGCAAATCACCTCTACCTGTCACTGTGGGCTGATATTTATATTCAAGAGTTATTGAGGGGGTGAAAGGGTGTCTCTTTATATTTAAAGTGCAAGAATATTAAAAGACCATGCCAAGGGGTTTGCATGTTTTAGCATAGTAAGTGCAGAGCAGTTTTTTTGTAAAGCAGCTCTCTTGAGTCACCAAGATAGACAGCAGATTAAAAACATTGCAATGGTAGCCAAATCATATCCAAAAACCAATCATGCATCATCTTTAGAGTATATTCAAATCTCAGCAAGGTGATTTTTATTTCCACAGGAGGACGAGCAAATATTTCATACTGTAATATAAAGCATACATGACTTCACACACAACACTGGTTCTAAATGTTGTGCGCATGTGTACAGGTGGACTTACGGTTCCCATGTGAGCTGGGGCCCCAGGTCACTGAAGTGAAAAGCTGGCTGTGGTTCCCACAGGAAGTGTCTGGAGAATGTCCTCATCCCTGAGACACTTTGCCTCTGAGACAAAAACCCACAGCCCATTGACACTGAGCCATTGTAATCTGATAAATCAAATTTGGTAGTCAGAGTACCTTGTTCCTTTATCCTCATGTTGAACTGGTAAACTGGCACCCAATAAACCATTATAAAGCCGTACCTAAATTTCTCATAACTAGTTGGCAACCCTTCATTCAACAAGTTCAATGGTGATGGGTTGCATTAATACCTTCCTTTGATTGATCCTGATTTGGGTTGAGCCATAGTTTGATGGGTGGCTCACTGCTGCGGAGGCATTGCACTCCACACACACACACACACACTCTGTCCTGTGTGGTGGCTGCTC
>JAMQGT020004939.1:0-20375 GCA_024447675.2 Pterophyllum scalare | reverse complement strand
GTCATGCTCAAGGCTGAAAGTCTGTAATGGTAAAATTTACTTGTGGCTGTTTCTCAATTGTATATGAATTTGCTTCAGTAAAATATTCAAGTCCCCCTGGTCGCTGACTTTTCCTATACATGTGCTCGCTGGATAAAGCTATATTACAAAGAAATAGCTATTTATACTGATGACTGCCATTCTGCACGGTTTACTCCCACTGCAAACAGTCATTTTTGTACTTTTATTTTGACAGTTTGCCTGGCCCAGCAGTAAAAAGTGGCTTCAGTCAAATATCCAATTACATAAATATTACTCAGCTATAAAGATGATTACTTGGCCATTAATTTAATAATTAAGCAGTGATGACTTGCTATTTCCATATTTTACTTTCTTGTTTCCGCCTTATTACCCCACTATTACCACATTATTAGAATGAAAAGTGCTACCAAAAAATGTGAAGTTGTCAGTGTAGTACATACCTTAACAATGCTTTCACAAGCACTGTGTTAGAATTATAGTAACGATGTCCACACATATAGTTAGATGTACACTGGGCTTTAAAACAAGGCAAAGGCTTTTTAAGGGAGGGTGCTAAAGTCTTGAGTTGCTTTTTTCCTCTGACTCAGAGCCTGTGGACCAGTGTTTTGGCTTTGCAGATATGAGCAGATATTGCCATTTTCACAAAAGTCTTAATATTGATCTATGGTAGAGCAGCGCATTCCCATTTTACCTTTACTGTATGGCTAACAGAAGAGAACCAGAGGCAGTATGCGGCGGGAGAGAAAGATATCGTGGGGGGAATAAAAGTTTTGTGCTGCACTCAAACCCCTAAAGCTGAATTTTAAAAAAAAAATGATCACAATACAGTATTTTAATGAAGTTCTTGTCATCCAAATCCAATTTAATAAGCTAGAGTAGGGTAGAGCTTCCACTGTGACAATTTCCATTTCACTGGACCTCAGAACCAGGAAAATATAGTTCTCACTCCAGCCGTTTTGCCCATCTTTCTCTGAGTGATTCAGCTGTTTTGGATGGATTTATCAAGCGACTCTGGAAACTGCAAAAGAGTGAGAAGAGGACTGGGGAGGAGAACAGATCAAGTGGTTTACTCTAATGAGGCCTGTCAACAGCGTTCTGCCTATAAACAAATAGGGTTGACAGATGACACAGAGGCAGCAGTCGCTCCCACCTCTCCGGCAAACCACCTGTCGATGTCGCTTTGGACTCCAGGAAATGTCTTGCTTTGTCGAAAAAGCTTACGGCCACCCTTCCCTCTCTCTCTCTCTCTCTCTCTCTCTCTCTCTCTCTCTCTCTCTCTGAATCAGTCTTGCTCTCTCTCCCTCTTCCTTTAAACCCAACCTCAAATATTGTAGGGCATCGTGGAAAGTCATTAGTTATTATTTGCTTCGCTGTCTCTATTCCCACACAGATGCTGTCACTTGACAGCTCTCTGCCTGTGCTCAAGAAATTATGAATTATGCTCGTGTCTCACTCACTTCAGGGGCTGCAAATGGGAAGAACCAACCGTAGAACTTCTTTGTTTATTACTTTCTCAGAAATGGTCCTTGTCTACCCACACACACACACGCACGCACACACACACACACACACACACTTAGTCTGTCAATCTTAACTACCACAGTTACCAAAAACATCATATTGCGAGAAAATGCCTAATTTGTATCAGCATTTCAAGACTTGTGAGTTTCACAAAGAGAAAGAAGCTCACTTTTTTGTTGCTGTTGTCATTTATATCCAGCACCAGTGACGACCACCCGCCATGAAATGTTCTCCATTTCTTAATTTTACCTCAAACACCAGCATGGATTCCATCGCCGTTGCCCCAATGCCATTCACTCGGGTTTAATTGGTATTCATTCAGAAGTCTGCTCAGTGTGTCTCAAGCTGTGCAGCCTCAGTATGAGGCTGTTTGACTTTAGTAAGAGCATGTCAGATTAAAATGTAATTCATCAGAGAGATTGGAGGCATAAGAGTCAGGGCAGGCTTTTGGTCTTTTGCAGTTCCCAGCACATTGCATATTTCGCTCTTTAATCCAGTGGTGGGTATGAGGCCTGGAGGCTGCACAAGGCTCTGAGAAAACACATGTGACAAGCCCTAAGCCGATGACTCACATTAAATATGGGTGCCGTATACCCATTTGAAGCTATATGACAGGATGGTGAACAACTGGGGGCTTTCCTAAGAGGATTTTCAAATAGACTGGATTATTTTTTCCTTGCCTTCTTTTATGCAATCGATATAATAAGAGCATTTTGCAGTATGTTGTGTTTGCATCGGTTTTTGTGTTAAATAATTTGGTATAGCAACCTGGTGTCACTTGCACAGGAAGCCTGCATACACCATTATGTGTAGTCCAAATTATTAACGCTAATTCTTCTACAGCTAATTTTTCTACAGCTAATTTTTCTTTTCTCTTGTTAGCACCATTCAGAGCACAAAACATACAGCAGGGTTCCCTGGGGGTCTCTGTTTCTGCCAATTTCCTTAGTGATGCTCTCATAGAGCTCAGCATAGAAAAGGAGAAAGCACTGATTTAGGAAGTGTGTCAGCCCTTCCTAAGAACTTATGCATAACTAATCCTGTAAAACCCACTGATCACTGATGCAAGCCTTTAGACACATCAAGGTATCGATTACAGATTCTTTAGAGATGCTTATTTAGCATGCAGGGCTTTCCCATTTCAGTTTAACCTTTAAACTGCAGCTCAGCACGTGCCCTAAACAGAGACCTGTATCCAGCCTATAAATGCGTCGTTAAGACCTGACCCAAATGAACCCTTCTACTAATACTGACTCTGTTTTGAAACCATATCACAACCCAAAATTGGGGGCATGGCTTTAGGAAGGGCAATGTCAGCTGGTTCACAAGTTCAGGCAGGCTCCAAAGTCAAGCTCTGCTGCAATCCCAGCAGAGCTAGCCCACATCAGCTGATGGTTCAGCTGATACATTTCTATGAAGCCTTATAGGGCACACTTAACCTTGTTTCAGATTGCCCACAGTTACTGCACATCTGTGGGTCACTTTGTAGCCTATTCTTTCATTTCAGATTTACTGGAGTAAAGTCTAATGGGTTTAGTGGATTCATTCATTATTTATGCATGTCTCTAGAATTTCCAAATTCATTATCATTAACCTGGTATTGTGAATGATACAAATCCAACTAAACTGGAACCTGGTGTTTGATTCACAGATGGGATCTGTTTCTAATTTTACTCCATCGCTGCATATGCATTCATTTTCACTTGCTAATCTATTAGGTTTGGGAGAAGCACCATTCTATGAGATTCCAGAGTACTGAGATTTTACATGCACATGGTTGCATGGCCACACGGTATTTATGAAATAAGTAAGTAAATAAGTAAAGCAGCATTAAATTACATTACTTTTCTAAAGCAAGAACTCTAAATAACTTCCAGTTCACTGTTAACTAGTTAAACATTTCTAATTGTTAAATACACAAAAAAATACCCTGAGTCCAAGTAATGAACAAGGCAAGGCAATCATTAGCATGGAATGCTAAAAACATCTGCAACATTATCAAAATTAAAGGAAGGATTTGCTAGTCTACAGTGACATTTGAGTGCTTTGTCGAGGGCATCACTGCGAACCAATGACCGTTGCTTTATTGAGCTGTACTCAAGTGAGGATGCCTAAAACCTTTGAATGGTTTTTATTGTGAAGCAATCACAATAATCAGCAATAATCAGTTTTAGTTATATAGCACCAAATCACCTAAAGGTGCCTAAAGGTGCTTTATTTTTTAAGGTGAGAGGAAAAAACTACAACAATCCGATAATCCTTTGTGAGCAAGCACTGTGCGACAATGGGAAGGAAAAACTCCCTTTTAACAGGAAGAAACTTCTGGTAGAAACAGGCTCAGGGAGGGACAGCCATCTGCCACCACTGGTTGCGGGTGAAGTGGAAGAGGAGAGGAAATGGAGTTCATAGGGAAACAGGCCAAAACACACACTACAGCGGAGAGGAAACAGAAATGAATGCAGCAGTGGCACATAAACACCTGGGGAGTAAAAAAGAGGTGAGTGGAGAAAAAAAGCTGAGTGTATCACAGTGGATCTCAGGAAGTCCCCCGGCGGTATGAGCCTATGGCAGCATAACTAAGAGATGCTTTAGGGTCTTAGAAGTCAAGCAGACTCAGAGTCACTTTCTTGATTCATCGCTGGGAAGTCTTCGTCAGAGCACTGTTTCCACTATCTCTGCTGTGGTGTGCTGGCACCATATTAGTGCCAGTTGCTACTGTGAGGTTCTACTGAGGTTCTACTTTGGTATGCTCTACTCTACGCATACATTTTTCCACACAGACCTAGACTGACGCTGCAGTGTGTCGGTGGGCTGCTTGTTCAGGTGTGCTTTCTGGTTTATTTTGTTCAGCACAAAAGTAGCCTGCACTTATAGCAAGAAGTGAAGCTGTCAGCTTTTTATCTTATTTCCAGAAGTCAATACCAATAGGGCTCTGGAGCAGCGGTCTCTTTTTAAATTTTTGTCTTTCATCTCCATAATGCTTGTCGATCAGACTCTTTTTTTTTTTTTTTTTTGGTTTTGTTGCTTTGTTTTCCCCCCCTTGGAACAGCCATTTACTGTCTCTATCATTACAACAAAGTCTTCATCTTAAATCATTCTGAAATGTAATCCTGTCCAATCTATTTTGCTGTGGCTGCCTCCTTAGTCTGTTTGTTCTTTAGTACCACTTCTGTACTTTAAAGCACTTAGAATAACGGGTGAAATATTGCACACTGGCTTTATTTGCATTCAGTGACCGTCCTTGTCATTGGAGGCCTTCGATATCTGTGAGGCTGAATAAAGTAAAAAAAAAAAAAAAATCAATTTCTTACTTTTCTTTCTCTCACCCACTCCCTTCTCTCACAAAAGTTGTCTCTATGTTTCTGCTTCTTCCTCTAATCATGTTTTGCATGCTACAAAGTGCTTCAAAGATGCACTCTTGTTTATGTTCCCTATTTTACTTAAAATGAATACAGTGAAACTTTGCATTCACTGCATTCACCACGTCATTCTTACAATCAAAGTACAACAGTGGTTTCTTGAGGCTTACATTGCATATTAAGTTTAGCAAAGAAAAACAAAAAACAGCTGAGGTTACCGGCTAAATTAGCTTGAGAAAGGGTTAGGGTTAGCATACTGACCTTTAATTGGAGGTCAAGGTAAATATTGTTAAATAGGTTTTACTAGGGTCAAGCTTTCCTTGCCAGGACTCAAACCCATGCTGCCAATACTGCAATGCAGCAGATACACGTTGTCACCTGCATCACCACTGAGCTACTTGGGCGCCCAGTGTGACTCTATTTAGATAAAAGGTTGCAGGTGTTATCAGCTAATGCTAACAATATCGATTACCAAGATATATCCATAAGCTGTACTGATGTAGTGCACAGACACAGTTAGCAAACTAGCACTAAATAGAAGTAGGCAATATAGTCTCAAAAGTCCATAACAATATTTAATGGAAATTTGGGATAATTTTATTGATAACAATATAGAAAAAATTACTGAAAGTTTTATTGGAGAGCAGCAGCATTTTCCCTGGAAATTTTAAGTAAAAGTATAAAATAACTGCTAAACATTTTCGTTTAACAGTGACAATAACTGGAGTAATTTAACCTTGTGATTCCTCAGGAGCCTGCTCAATGCTGTCACATAAAAATTTAAATTGAAAATTTTTTTTTTTTTATCTGGGATGTTTTATATTGAGTCAAACTTTTTAAACCATTTGCTTTAAAAGCTCTCCTTTAACACCACATAACTGCATCAGTAATTTGCTCTGTGTAGTGCAACTAGCATGCTCCAACAATGCTCAGTTGAGCCATTTCTTTACTTTTGAGTTGCACATCACCAGCTGCTAGCATCTCCTCCTCCTGTGCCTTCATAGCCTGGTTCTGTTTGATGGTGTGTTTTTGCCTCAAGCAGGGAAAAGATTTTGTTGTTTCCACTTTTTGCAGAAACTTTTTTTTTTCCATATTTTGCAAAATACTGTGCTTCATTGGAGATCAGACTTAAACTGCTTTTTTAGCTACTAATCATCATCAGAGGCTGGCACGCTGCTCTCGCTCACAGGCAGGTCTGGACTTCTGTCGCTGTTGTGTGATAATATAAACGCATGTCATAGCTATGTCACTGATAGGGCGATACGGCACTTTTATCAGTATAATCTACAGTGTAGATAAAGGTGAAAAGTTGCAAAAAGACTTAACTAATATTAAAGGGGAATACATTTCCTCCAGTGTTACCAAGACTTATTTCACAAAGAGTTTTATAGACTGTAGAAATGAGAGCTATTCTCAATGGATCAGCTGGATGAAGCCTTGGCTGTATTATTCACAGACACAGTGCTACACTTTCATTTAGATGTCAGCAAGGTGGAGGAGGAGTGCTGCTATAGTCTTCTATCAATAAGGATGAGCTAGTTGGAGACTTCATGGATTAAAGATACACCTGCTGCCAGTCAGAAGATGCAATCCTGAAGCAGTGGGACTGAAAGAAGCCTTTAGCATTCAATTGAAAGCCAGAAGGAGCCTCAAAGATGACTGACCTGGCTTCTTCTTTACCTCACTTAAGCCTTACCGACAGCTTGGGACATTTCTGAAAAGGAAAGAAACAGTTAGAGAATGCGTCTCTTTGAACAGCATTTAGAAAGCTGGGGTTGCTGCTTCAGAAAAAAGATGATAATGAAAGGAACCAATGACATGAAAACAAGGAAGGGGGTTATTGGTCACTGAATGTATTATTTATTTTTCATTTTCTGTTTGATAATTGTTTCACTAAAAATGAAGAAATAAAAGTGAGATGGGAAAAATATTTTGGTTTCCCAAGAATTCTGCATATTAAATATGTTTCTCCAAGAATTTTCGTTTTCCTTTGTCAGACTTCTTTGAGGTTCAGTAACATTGTGCACTGTCTGAAAGCTTGGACGTGGACAAGACTGTTCTGTGTAGTGTAGCAAACCTCTAAATATAAGGCATGTAACACAGCACATTTGTATATAGTTGCTAACTCTCTTGCCTTCTCTGTTGATCCAGGATTGAAGGTGCGTGAGGTGATGATCAATGTGTCCGCCAGCAGGTGGAGGATTTCCATGGTCCTGAGGACTACTGGTGTCTCTGTGTTGCCTGGAGCCAGCTTGGGCACCTCCAAGAGTCGGAAGGCTACTGTCCGCATCGCTTGTGAGTATGCAACCCTTCCCTGCTGTTGCAGTTCTGTCATAAAGCTCAGGATGTGAAAATTTAGGACACAACTTTTCAAATTTATGTAAAAAAGAAATGGGAGAAACTGTCAACGCTTTAGCAGTACGCTTGCACTATGGTGGACAGCCTTAGTCTTGGCTTGTGCCCTTCATCGGAATAATCATGCAGCAAAATTTAGAAAAGATGTGCATTAAATTAAAAAAAAAAAACTAATTAAAGAAGATGACCAATCATACATATATGACTTTGGCTTCCATTTTATACCTAGATCAGTGCTATTCCTGTACTGCAGGGTACATCATGATGCTATAGATGTCACCACATTTGGTCCATAAATATGATTTATACTTTTACTTTGAGGAAATCTCCCCCAATTTACACATCAGAGTGTGTACTGGGGAGTGCTAGTGCATATGTGGAAAAAGTGGCATAACGGCTTTTCTGCCTCCAGAGGGAGCCATGTGAAGTTTGATAAATGCGATGATACTTGTGGCAGCATTGTTTGTGGCAGAAAACTGCAAGATTGAAAATGAAAAATAATCTGGGGGTGTCGAGTTAGAAGGAAAGGGATTTACTGGGGCTCATCTCTGCTTGAGGCTAGAGGATAGGGATATATTAGCTGCTACTTGACAAGATACCAATGAAACCTCTGAGCAAACTGTCTGTGGTACTGGGGGTTTGTGGGTAATGTAGTATTGTTTTGATTAAAAAAAAGAAGTGCTTTGCAATGCTAAATCAGTGGAGAGCTGTTTAAATGTTCTTTGTAATGAGTTGTGTGATGACCCTGAAAAGGGCCACACAACAGTTAAAGTTCAGTTTAACAATGTAAAGGTTTGAACCTGCTAAGGTATCCAGCTGCTTCTTGGTCACTCCCAGAGCAAAGGATAAAAGAGAGAGAGACAGTTAGAACTCACTCATAGTTTAGTTACAGTCACGCAATTACAACAGAACAGAAAATTAACTGATCTGTTTATGATTAAGACAATGCACATTTTCATAAATAGCATCACTTAGCCTGACTGGCTTTTCTCAATCAGAAGTGTAAGAAGTTAGAAGAGAAGATTATGCATGCATTCATAATCTGTAACTGTCAGTGCTGTCAGAATGTTGCACACTCTAAAGTTGTATCTCACCCCAAAATTGTATCGTATTTAATTCCAACAATCTAGTAACAATCTAGATAAAAACGTTCATTTGGTTTACAGACCAATTATCATGCTCATTGTTTCTTAACAGGAAAATATTTCATAACTCACAGTTCAATTAACAATGAAATGCCTCGCATGCAGTCACTCAAAAACAATACATAAATCTCCCCTGGAGGTCTGTGTTGTATTTTAATGATGCCAAATGACAACTTAGCAAAATTGTGTGGCAAATGATTTCCAGTACACTGTCTGTCCCAAACAGAGTGGAGCTTGCAGGCAGCAGATCCCTCTTCTTGGACCAAACTGTACGAGCACAGCAAGCTGATTTATGACTCGAATCAGATTTATCAGCAATGAAATGATCAATACCTAACAACAAATGCTGTCTAATCAGAGTCACGACAGAATCGGCTGTCTTTGAGCCGCTGGTGTTCAAGACCAATACTGCTGCTAGAGGGTGTTAGAGGCTACGGTATTGGAAAGTCATCCTCTGTAAGCCTTCCTGTGGAATTTAGTGGGGGGCTTACTTAGTAAAAATTAAATACAGTTAAAGATCAAGAAAGCAACAAAGTCTTTTTTGTCCTTGGGAGGAATAAAGAATATAACTTCAGCAACTGACCGTAATTGTCAAAGTCTTTATCTGCTGGGATTTGCATGCCATTGTGCTTGCAGTCATTTTGCACTTACTTACCTGCCAGCTGAATTGAGGTTCTGACTGCATGCTCAACACTTTCCTTCCTGTATGCAGATCTTTTATATTCAAGGAACCTCTCGTGATCCCAAGGGTACATGAAACCCATTCATAACTGAAGTGAAAATTTCAAAGGCACATTCCCGCTCTACGTTTTAACGGGTTTTCAGTGGATGGCTTGCAACGCAATAAGCTATCAAAGGCAGTTTGGAAAATGGGGCCGGGAAACAGGATCTGTCACTATTGTATGCACATGAATGCCCCGGATGATCATAGCAATCCTGACTCACTTCATCCATCCAGTATATCCTTCAAACCACCTTGTTAACAGATTACCCAGCACAGGGCTATTGGATCCTCTCTATCATATACAAGCTGCATTGGATTTTGAAGGTCGTGGCATGCAGAGAGCCAGGGGCAGGTCGGTGTGTTAGCTGCTAAAGGGAATTGAGGCTAGGCTGACCGTGACACTTGACACCTGACAGCAGCCTCTTATCTCCCCAAACAGACCTGAGGAAAAACTTTGAGCAGGACCCCCAGGGAAAGGAGGTGCCAATCAATGGGATGATCGTTCTGCACTGCCGTCCTCCGGAGGGAGTGCCTGCAGCAGAGGTAAGGCCGCCGCTCCTCAGCTCCGCCTATCCCGAAAGAGGAGAAGCTTATACTCCCACTGAGCAGAAAACATACACATCAGAGTGGATACTTATTCTCTGAGAGTAGCTCTGTGCCACTCAGAAAGTCGATTCTACCTTCAGCTCTGCTTTCCGTGACCTTTAAGAGATTGATATAGTTGTGTTTAGAAACTAGTGATAAATGTACATAAATATTTGGAGATGAAGACACTGGTTTGAAAGTGATGCAGACACCTCCTGATGAAGAGGATTCTATGCGCTATAGTTTTTAATCTAAACCTCCATCAACAATATAAATAAATAAATACATAACAAAAGAGACACATCAGCCTTTCACAGATTCTCTTAGCTGTGTGAACCAGAAATGTCTGGCTTCAGATGGGTCAGGCCACAAAGTGAATGGCTGGAGACTCATTTAAGGAAGTGGGATGTTGCTCCTTGTCCTCTTGGATTCTGATGTTTGATCTGTCAGCTCACATAAAAGTCATGAAAAGGATCATCGTGGTTACAACATGGATATTCAGGACAGGGAGGATTATCCATTGCACCACTATTATTCATGAAGAACAGTGGATATTTTTCGGTTGTCTGGAATCTTGGCTGCATCTGTTTACATGCATATTGTGTCCCATTTTCTCCCTCAAAGTGTGTTCCTGGTGTGGCTCATATAACACAGTTATCATTAGAACTTGATCATTTGTGGCTTTAATATGATCAAGGTCTCTGATCTTCTGCAGCTTTGTGGTTAGACTTGGTCTCTTAATTGGAAAATAATAACAAAAAACTCCTGTGTCAGAATTTTCCAGAATTCCCTGAAAAGTTTAGTTTTTTTTAATAAACTTTTTTTAAACAACTTATAAGCCCAATTAAAATCATCCTATCATTTACTCATGAAAGTGTCCACTTCATTAATTCTTAATTCTTATGATGTGACATTAGGACTGGCATGTCGTTGTCATGTTCCTGAGTCAGTGACCCAGTGTTTTGTTTTTGGAACAGTCTAGTTATTAGCTTTGCAAATTTGAGTTTTGTTTACCTTTAGAGATTCCTTTATTGTTACATTCTCTGGTTTTTCTGTGTTATGGGTTACGTTCTTAGTTTAGACCGTTCAGGCCTCCTTAGTTTAGTTATCTGGGTTTTGTTCCTGGTTTAGTTGTGTTTTGATTCCCTCAGTGTGGCTGCATCCCTGTGTGTCAACTTGGCACTTCTGTGTCCCTGTTTTCTCACTTCCTGTTTTATTTTTGCCAGCCCTTGTTCCGTGAGTGTGTGTAGTTTTGCTTCCCTTGTCTCATTAGTCTTATTCTGATCACCTGTGTTCCCTGGTGTTTCCACTTCGTCCTTGTTACCCTAGTGTGTAGATATTGTCTGCGTTTTTCCCCTTGCTCCTTGTCGCGTCCTCATCATTAGTTCCTTCCATGTGTGCCGTTTGTTCAAGTTTCAACTTCTTTTCCCAAGTTGTTGTTTTGTCTGGCTTGCTGTCAGCCAGTTTCTGGTTTGTTTTCTCACCAGTGTTATTAAGCAAATAAAGCAGTTATTCCGAGTTCAATGTCTCGTCTCCAGAGTCCACTGCGTTGGGGTCCAATGTTGCCTGCCACACAGTGTTTCACAGCAGTTGCTGTGGTTCATACAGCTGCAGCACCAGCAAGAAGGCACTGGGTTTAACCCTCCTGCTGCCTGGGGCTTTGTGGACTTGTTCCTTCTTGTTCCTGTGCCTGCATAGATTTCCTTCCCACACCCACGCATTGGTGCTCTGGCTGTAATAGTTGGTTAATTGGTGATTCTAAGTGGTTTGTGGATGCAAGTGGGTTTCTGTGGTAGCCTATTGTCAGGTTAAGAATTGATGGATATTAAATAGGTGGCTAAGGTCTCAGGGTGAATGCTGCATTAAAAATGGACTGTGTTATGTTGCTTTGTTATACTCAGCAATTACACAGTTTGTGGTGGTTTCTAGTGGTTTTTAAGCCACCAAGAATCTCTTGGATTCACCCTTTCTAAATCTGATCACAGATAAGGGCGACAATACATTTCAGGTTTTCTAAGGTAGGTTCATATGATAGTAGCAAATTTAACTTATTATATTTCTTATTTGTGTTGCTCACTATCCTAAGGTATCTTAAGGTATGTATTGCATAGAAACCGAACATTTCTCTCATTCATTGATTTCTCAACTAAATTCCCATTAAATGACATATATATTTATTATTACTGTAAAAAAGAAGCAGTGGAGAAAGAGCATTTTGTTCATATTACAGCAATGGTTATGTTAACTCTACTGGTTCCATTCTGGTATTTGTATGATATGAACAAAATGCTCTTTCTCCACTGCTTCTTTTTTACAGTAATAATAAATATATATGTCATTTAATGGGAATTTAGTTGAGAAATCAATGAATGAGAGAAATGTTCGGTTTCTATAATACATACCTTAAGATACCTTAGGATAGTGAGCAACACAAATAAGAAATATAATAAGTTAAATTTGCTACTATCATATGAACCTACCTTAGAAAACCTGAAATGTATTGTCGCCCTTATCTGTGATCAGATTAGAAGGGTAAATCCAAGAGATTCTTGGTGGCTAAAAACCACTAGAAACCACCACAAACTGTGTAATTGCTGAGTATAACAAAGCAACATAACACAGTCCATTTTTAATGCAGCATTCACCCTAGACCTTAGCCACCTATTTAATATCCATTAATTTTCTTAACCTGACAATAGGCTACCACAGAAACCCACTTGCATCCACAAACCACTTAGAATCACCAATTAACCAACTATTACAGCCAGAGCACCAATGCGTGGGTGTGGGAAGGAAATCTATGCAGGCACAGGGACAGAGGAACAAGTCCACAAAGCCCCAGGCAGCAGGAGGGTTAAACCCAGTGCCTTCTTGCTGGTGCTGCAGCTGTATGAACCACAGCAACTGCTGTGAAACACTGTGTGGCAGGCAACATTGGACCCCAACGCAGGACTCTGGAGACGAGACATTGAACTCGGAATAACTGCTTTATTTGCTTAATAACACTGGTGAGAAAACAAACCAGAAACTGGCTGACAGCAAGCCAGACAAAACAACAACTTGGGAAAAGAAGTTGAAACTTGAACAAACGGCACACATGGAAGGAACTAATGATGAGGACGCGACAAGGAGCAAGGGGAAACGCAGACAATATCTACACACTAGGGTAACAAGGACGAAGTGGAAACACCAGGGAACACAGGTGATCAGAATAAGACTAATGAGACAAGGGAAGCAAAACTACACACACTCACGGAACAAGGGCTGGCAAAAATAAAACAGGAAGTGAGAAAACAGGGACACAGAAATGCCAAGTTGACACACAAGGATGCAGCCACACTGAGGGAATCAAAACACAACTAAACCAGGAACAAAACCCAGATAACTAAACTAAGGAGGCCTGAACGGTCTAAACTAAGAACGTGACCCATAACACAGAAAAACCAGAGAATGTAACAATAAAGGAATCTCTAAAGGTAAACAAAACTCAAATTTGCAAAGCTAATAACTAGACTGTTCCAAAAACAAAACACTGGGTCACTGACTCAGGAACATGACATCGACATGCCAGTCCTAATGTCACATCATAAGAATTAAGAATTAATGAAGTGGACACTTTCATGAGTAAATGATAGGATGATTTTAATTGGGCTTATAAGTTGTTTAAAAAAAAGTTTATTAAAAAAAACTAAACTTTTCAGGGAATTCTGGAAAATTCTGACACAGGAGTTTTTTGTTATTATTTTCCAATTAAGAGACCAAGTCTAACCACAAAGCTGCAGAAGATCAGAGACCTTGATCATATTAAAGCCACAAATGATCAAGTTCTAATGATAACTGTGTTATATGAGCCACACCAGGAACACACTTTGAGGGAGAAAATGGGACACAATATGCATGTAAACAGATGCAGCCAAGATTCCAGACAACCGAAAAATATCCACTGTTCTTCATGAATAATAGTGGTGCAATGGATAATCCTCCCTGTCCTGAATATCCATGTTGTAACCACGATGATCCTTTTCATGACTTTTATGTGAGCTGACAGATCAAACATCAGAATCCAAGAGGACAAGGAGCAACATCCCACTTCCTTAAATGAGTCTCCAGCCATTCACTTTGTGGCCTGACCCATCTGAAGCCAGACATTTCTGGTTCACACAGCTAAGAGAATCTGTGAAAGGCTGATGTGTCTCTTTTGTTATGTATTTATTTATTTATATTGTTGATGGAGGTTTAGATTAAAAACTATAGCGCATAGAATCCTCTTCATCAGGAGGTGTCTGCATCACTTTCAAACCAGTGTCTTCATCTCCAAATATTTATGTGCATTTATCACTAGTTTCTAAACACAACTATATCAATCTCTTAAAGGTCACGGAAAGCAGAGCTGAAGGTAGAATCGACTTTCTGAGTGCACAGAGCTACTCTCAGAGAATAAGTATCCACTCTGATGTGTATGTTTTCTGCTCAGTGGGAGTATAAGCTTCTCCTCTTTCGGGATAGGCGGAGCTGAGGAGCGGCGGCCTTACCTCTGCTGCAGGCACTCCCTCCGGAGGACGGCAGTGCAGAACGATCATCCCATTGATTGGCACCTCCTTTCCCTGGGGGTCCTGCTCAAAGTTTTTCCTCAGGTCTGTTTGGGGAGATAAGAGGCTGCTGTCAGGTGTCAAGTGTCACGGTCAGCCTAGCCTCAATTCCCTTTAGCAGCTAACACACCGACCTGCCCCCTGGCTCTCTGCATGCCACGACCTTCAAAATCCAATGCAGCTTGTATATGATAGAGAGGATCCAATAGCCCTGTGCTGGGTAATCTGTTAACAAGGTGGTTTGAAGGATATACTGGATGGATGAAGTGAGTCAGGATTGCTATGATCATCCGGGGCATTCATGTGCATACAATAGTGACAGATCCTATTCGACCCATTTTCCAAACTGCCTTTGATAGCTTATTGCGTTGCAGCTATCCACTGAAAACCCGTTAAAACGTAAAGCGGGAATGTGCCTTTGAAATTTTCACTTCAGTTATGAATGGGTTTCATGTACCCTTGGGATCACGAGAGGTTCCTTGAATATAAAAGATCTGCATACAGGAAGGAAAGTGTTGAGCATGCAGTCAAAACCTCAATTCAGCTGGCAGGTAAGTAAGTGCAAAATGACTGCAAGCACAATGGCATGCAAATCCCAGCAGATAAAGACTTTGACAATTACGGTCAGTTGTGAAGTTATATTCTTTATTCCTCCAAAGGACAAAAAAGACTTTGTTGCTTTCTTGATCTTTAACTGTATTTAATTTTACTAAGAAAGACCCCACTAAATTCCACAGGAAGGCTTACAGAGGATGACTTTCCAATACTGTAACCTCTAACACCCTCTAGCAGCAGTATTGGTCTTGAACACCAGTGGCTAAAAGCAGCCGATTCTGTCTAACTTGATTAGACAGCATTTGTTTCTAGGAATTGATTATTTCATTGCTGATAAATCTGATTCAAGATAAAATCAGCTTGCTGTGCTCGTACAGTTTCAGTCCAAGAAGAGGGATCTGCTGCCTGCAAGCTCCACTCTGTTTGGGACAGACAGTGTACTGGAAATCATTTGCCACACAATTTTGCTAAGTTGTCATTTGGCATCATTAAAATACAACACAGACCTCCAGGGGAGATTTATGTATTGTTTTTGAGTGACTGCATGCGAGGCATTTCATTGTTAATTGAACTGTAGTTATTAAATATTTTCCTGTTAAGAAACAATGACATGATAATTGGTCTGTAAACCAATGAACGTTATCTAGATTGTTACTAGATTGTTGGAATTAAATACGATACAATTTTGGGGTGAGATACAACTTTAGAGTGTGCAACATTCTGACAGCACTGACAGTTACAGATTATGAATGCATGCATAATCTTCTCTTCTAACTTCTTACACTTCTGATTGAGAAAAGCCAGTCAGGCTAAGTGATGCTATTTATGAAAATGTGCATTGTCTTAATCATAAACAGATCAGTTAATTTTCTGTTCTGTTGTAATTGCGTGACTGTAACTAAACTATGAGTGAGTTCTAACTGTCTCTCTCTCTTTTATCCTTTGCTCTGGGAGTGACCAAGAAGCAGCTGGATACCTTAGCAGGTTCAAACCTTTACATTGTTAAACTGAACTTTAACTGTTGTGTGGCCCTTTTCAGGGTCATCACACAACTCATTACAAAGAACATTTAAACAGCTCTCCACTGATTTAGCATTGCAAAGCACTTCTTTTTTTTAATCAAAACAATACTACATTACCCACAAACCCCCAGTACCACAGACAGTTTGCTCAGAGGTTTCATTGTGTCAAGTAGCAGCTAATATATCCCTATCCTCTAGCCTCAAGCAGAGATGAGCCCCAGTAAATCCCTTTCCTTCTAACTCGACACCCCCAGATTATTTTTCATTTTCAATCTTGCAGTTTTCTGCCACAAACAATGCTGCCACAAGTATCATCGCATTTATCAAACTTCACATGGCTCCCTCTGGAGGCAGAAAAGCCGTTATGCCACTTTTTCCACATATGCACTAGCACTCCCCAGTACACACTCTGATGTGTAAATTGGGGGAGATTTCCTCAAAGTAAAAGTATAAATCATATTTATGGACCAAATGTGGTGACATCTATAGCATCATGATGTACCCTGCAGTACAGGAATAGCACTGATCTAGGTATAAAATGGAAGCCAAAGTCATATATGTATGATTGGTCATCTTCTTTAATTAGTTTTTTTTTTTAATTTAATGCACATCTTTTCTAAATTTTGCTGCATGATTATTCCGATGAAGGGCACAAGCCAAGACTAAGGCTGTCCACCATAGTGCAAGCGTACTGCTAAAGCGTTGACAGTTTCTCCCATTTCTTTTTTACATAAATTTGAAAAGTTGTGTCCTAAATTTTCACATCCTGAGCTTTATGACAGAACTGCAACAGCAGGGAAGGGTTGCATACTCACAAGCGATGCGGACAGTAGCCTTCCGACTCTTGGAGGTGCCCAAGTGGCTCCAGGCAACACAGAGACACCAGTAGTCCTCAGGACCATGGAAATCCTCCACCTGCTGGCGGGACACATTCATCATCACCTCACGCACCTTCAATCCTGGATCAACAGAGAAGGCAAGAGAGTTAGCAACTATATACAAATGTGCTGTGTTACATGCCTTATATTTAGAGGTTTGCTACACTACACAGAACAGTCTTGTCCACGTCCAAGCTTTCAGACAGTGCACAATGTTACTGAACCTCAAAGAAGTCTGACAAAGGAAAACGAAAATTCTTGGAGAAACATATTTAATATGCAGAATTCTTGGGAAACCAAAATATTTTTCCCATCTCACTTTTATTTCTTCATTTTTAGTGAAACAATTATCAAACAGAAAATGAAAAATAAAATAATACATTCAGTGACCAATAACCCCCTTCCTTGTTTTCATGTCATTGGTTCCTTTCATTATCATCTTTTTTCTGAAGCAGCAACCCCAGCTTTCTAAGATGCTGTTCAAAGAGACGCATTCTCTAACTGTTTCTTTCCTTTTCAGAAATGTCCCAAGCTGTCGGTAAGGCTCAAGTGAGGTAAAGAAGAAGCCAGGTCAGTCATCTTTGAGGCTCCTTCTGGCTTTCAATTGAATGCTAAAGGCTTCTTTCAGTCCCACTGCTTCAGGATTGCATCTTCTGACTGGCAGCAGGTGTATCTTTAATCCATGAAGCTCCAACTAGCTCATCCTTATTGATAGAAGACTATAGCAGCACTCCTCCTCCACCTTGCTGACATCTAAATGAAAGTGTAGCACTGTGTCTGTGAATAATACAGCCAAGGCTTCATCCAGCTGATCCATTGAGAATAGCTCTCATTTCTACAGTCTATAAAACTCTTTGTGAAATAAGTCTTTGGTAACACTGGAGGAAATGTATTCCCCTTTAATATTAGTTAAGTCTTTTTGCAACTTTTCACCTTTATCTACACTGTAGATTATACTGATAAAAGTGCCGTATCGCCCTATCAGTGACATAGCTATGACATGCGTTTATATTATCACACAACAGCGACAGAAGTCCAGACCTGCCTGTGAGCGAGAGCAGCGTGCCAGCCTCTGATGATGATTAGTAGCTAAAAAAGCAGTTTAAGTCTGATCTCCAATGAAGCACAGTATTTTGCAAAATATGGAAAAAAAAAAGTTTCTGCAAAAAGTGGAAACAACAAAATCTTTTCCCTGCTTGAGGCAAAAACACACCATCAAACAGAACCAGGCTATGAAGGCACAGGAGGAGGAGATGCTAGCAGCTGGTGATGTGCAACTCAAAAGTAAAGAAATGGCTCAACTGAGCATTGTTGGAGCATGCTAGTTGCACTACACAGAGCAAATTACTGATGCAGTTATGTGGTGTTAAAGGAGAGCTTTTAAAGCAAATGGTTTAAAAAGTTTGACTCAATATAAAACATCCCAGATAAAAAAAAAATTTTCAATTTAAATTTTTATGTGACAGCATTGAGCAGGCTCCTGAGGAATCACAAGGTTAAATTACTCCAGTTATTGTCACTGTTAAACGAAAATGTTTAGCAGTTATTTTATACTTTTACTTAAAATTTCCAGGGAAAATGCTGCTGCTCTCCAATAAAACTTTCAGTAATTTTTTCTATATTGTTATCAATAAAATTATCCCAAATTTCCATTAAATATTGTTATGGACTTTTGAGACTATATTGCCTACTTCTATTTAGTGCTAGTTTGCTAACTGTGTCTGTGCACTACATCAGTACAGCTTATGGATATATCTTGGTAATCGATATTGTTAGCATTAGCTGATAACACCTCAACCTTTTATCTAAATAGAGTCACACTGGGCGCCCAAGTAGCTCAGTGGTGATGCAGGTGACAACGTGTATCTGCTGCATTGCAGTATTGGCAGCATGGGTTTGAGTCCTGGCAAGGAAAGCTTGACCCATAGTAAAACCTATTTAACAATATTTACCTTGACCTCCAATTAAAGGTCAGTATGCTAACCCTAACCCTTTCTCAAGCTAATTTAGCCGGTAACCTCAGCTGTTTTTTGTTTTTCTTTGCTAAACTTAATATGCAATGTAAGCCTCAAGAAACCACTGTTGTACTTTGATTGTAAGAATGACGTGGTGAATGCAGTGAATGCAAAGTTTCACTGTATTCATTTTAAGTAAAATAGGGAACATAAACAAGAGTGCATCTTTGAAGCACTTTGTAGCATGCAAAACATGATTAGAGGAAGAAGCAGAAACATAGAGACAACTTTTGTGAGAGAAGGGAGTGGGTGAGAGAAAGAAAAGTAAGAAATTGATTTTTTTTTTTTTTACTTTATTCAGCCTCACAGATATCGAAGGCCTCCAATGACAAGGACGGTCACTGAATGCAAATAAAGCCAGTGTGCAATATTTCAACCGTTATTCTAAGTGCTTTAAAGTACAGAAGTGGTACTAAAGAACAAGCAGACTAAGGAGGCAGCCACAGCAAAATAGATTGGACAGGATTACATTTCAGAATGATTTAAGATGAAGACTTTGTTGTAATGATAGAGACAGTAAATGGCTGTTCCAAGGGGGGGAAAACAAAGCAACAAAACCAAAAAAAAAAAAAAAAAAAGAGTCTGATCGACAAGCATTATGAAGATGAAAGACAAAAATTTAAAAAGAGACCGCTGCTCCAGAGCCCTATTGGTATTGACTTCTGGAAATAAGATAAAAAGCTGACAGCTTCACTTCTTGCTATAAGTGCAGGCTACTTTTGTGCTGAACAAAATAAACCAGAAAGCACACCTGAACAAGCAGCCCACCGACACACTGCAGCGTCAGTCTAGGTCTGTGTGGAAAAATGTATGCGTAGAGTAGAGCATACCAAAGTAGAACCTCAGTAGAACCTCACAGTAGCAACTGGCACTAATATGGTGCCAGCACACCACAGCAGAGATAGTGGAAACAGTGCTCTGACGAAGACTTCCCAGCGATGAATCAAGAAAGTGACTCTGAGTCTGCTTGACTTCTAAGACCCTAAAGCATCTCTTAGTTATGCTGCCATAGGCTCATACCGCCGGGGGACTTCCTGAGATCCACTGTGATACACTCAGCTTTTTTTCTCCACTCACCTCTTTTTTACTCCCCAGGTGTTTATGTGCCACTGCTGCATTCATTTCTGTTTCCTCTCCGCTGTAGTGTGTGTTTTGGCCTGTTTCCCTATGAACTCCATTTCCTCTCCTCTTCCACTTCACCCGCAACCAGTGGTGGCAGATGGCTGTCCCTCCCTGAGCCTGTTTCTACCAGAAGTTTCTTCCTGTTAAAAGGGAGTTTTTCCTTCCCATTGTCGCACAGTGCTTGCTCACAAAGGATTATCGGATTGTTGTAGTTTTTTCCTCTCACCTTAAAAAATAAAGCACCTTTAGGCACCTTTAGGTGATTTGGTGCTATATAACTAAAACTGATTATTGCTGATTATTGTGATTGCTTCACAATAAAAACCATTCAAAGGTTTTAGGCATCCTCACTTGAGTACAGCTCAATAAAGCAACGGTCATTGGTTCGCAGTGATGCCCTCGACAAAGCACTCAAATGTCACTGTAGACTAGCAAATCCTTCCTTTAATTTTGATAATGTTGCAGATGTTTTTAGCATTCCATG
>JAMQGT020004935.1:0-119567 GCA_024447675.2 Pterophyllum scalare | reverse complement strand
CACACACACACAAACACGTGTTTAACTGGAATGGAGGAGCACAGTCCCAGTGGATGCAGAGGGACAGCAGCTGAGTGGCGACAAGTGAGATGAGATGCATAGCAGTAGGTGGAGGAGAGAAGGTGCAACAAGGGAAAACAAGTTTGGAGAAGAAGGGGAATTTATAGTGAAGATTAAAACGGGTCGAAGAAGAATAGTGGAGAGGTCATGCAGCTTGGTGTTAGGGGGAGGTGACCTTGGAGACAAACTCACTGACCCTCTCTGCAGAAGTAAAAAAATAAAAATAAATGGGCAGTTTTGGTTTGTGTGTATGTGTGTGTGTGTGTGTGTGTGTGTGTGTGTGTGTGTGTGCAGGTGTGTACATTTAGCACTCAGCACAACACATGGCTGCATATTGATTAGTTTTTGTCTTTTTTTTCTTTAATTCTCTGAGTGAATAGAAAGGCTAAAAGGTGGGCAAACGAAAAACAGCATTAATGTTTTATCATCCAATCTCGCTCCAGAACAGAGAGGAGCGCAAGCAGGAAACAAATGAGGAGATGAGGCTGGAGCAAAATATGAGCAGCTGAGCTGCAGAAGGCAGAAACGAAAGGTCAGTCTTAGAGGGTTTATGACAGGAAGAGCCACAGAAGATTCCCTCATGGAAGAATTTTGAGATTATCTTAATGTGTTGGTCACTGTGTCATTTTTTTTCTTACATGTTCACATTTGAACGTCTACACTGTCACAGCACAGTAAAAGACAGTGCTCATCTATCTTTGCACCTTTATTTAGTAATAGTTCAAGCTTGGCTGTTTGCATCCTCAACCATCACGATCCTCTCTGTGATTCTTAACTCTTCTTGGGGCGAAGGCAGATCCACACAAAACACATTAAACAGAACTAGCTCTCAGTTTAGACCTGAACAATTTATCTTGCAATTTTAACCCACAGCGATGTACCAAAGGGTTGAGGGCCCGATAGTGATCTTTAAGGAGCTGTTTGCAATCACAAAGAGAAGGGTGTAATCAGGCATGCTCTGGCTGAGTGGATCAATCCACCGTTTTTTTTTTCATGCTGCTAAATCTTCATTGATCTTGCACACATTCAATACCACAGGCAAACAACCTTCTTATTCTCATCCCCGCTTTCTTCCGCTTTCTTCCTTTTTTTAAAGCATTGTCCTGGCTGGTTCTCCTCTTCTCCATACCTCACCCCTCTTCCTCTCTTCTCCCCCTCTCTGTCCATCTCTTGGAGATCGACTGTACGCAAATTTGAAATTTTTAGGGAACTGACCTGAGTGGGAACTTTTCTCCAGGATCCCGCCCCAGGTGGAAAATGATTGGCTGGAGTGTGTGCTCCTTCTGAGTGTGAGTAGTCACATTTGGCACCTCTTGACCTGGACAGAAGTTTATACCCTGTAAAACATATGATGCATGTTATTAATCACACTAAGACCAATGGGGGACTTCATCCTGGTCTTTGCTACAGGTAAAGCACTTTGCCTAGACTTACCTATACATTAATCTAACACAGAAAATGTATTCTAGAATTGATTCAACGTGTTTTGAAATCAACATTTCAAACAAGTGGAACCCTTGAGATCAGAGAGGTATTTTTTTCCCTCTGTCCACTCCACAGTTTACATGCCTGCTGAAGCATCAATTTATAAAAACACAAATCGATACTCAGCCAAAAATGCATGGCAGCTGCAGGACCACTGCCCACCACGTTTATGCCAGTAGACGACGAATCTGTGACATGAAATAGCAGAACTGCCCAGGTTTGGCTAAAATCCTGTCATTAATTAAACATGAACGCCAGCTTTCCTCAACGGAAAATTAAACACAATATTTGAGGTCAGTGCGGCAAGTAAGGAAGAAAAATAATATTTGCTTTAGGTTGTATTACACCACATGAATGACACTTAAGACATAATGAAAATAAGGATCTCAATAATGTAATTACTCTTACTCTTCAAGTTTGATGGTTAAAGATGTTTCAGCTGGATTTTTTTTTTGTGTGCCTCATCATGTACAATTAAAAAAAAATGCACTAAGCTCTGCAGAAGAGATGAGAGTGTTTAGGTTTAGGCTTCCAGCCACCTGCTACCCAGAGCTGAATGCTTAATCCCATTGTAGTATGGCTTATATGCATATTGTCCTCCAATCTACTGTGTTATGCGTGCTCCTGTTGGTACGCCGTGAAGGCTTTCTTGCAAAACAGAGGACTTTTGCTGCCTCCTCTTCATCTCTCCTGCCTTCACTCGTGCTCCCTGACTCCATTTCTCAGGAGCCTGGCAGCCTGATTGAGTCACACTCACTCCTCCAAACCCCCACCACCACCCTCCACCCTGGAGATCTGCCCCCTCCTTTAATACACACATATGCACACGCGCACACAAACAAACACACACTTTTTTGATAAGCACAACTAATATTGAAAAAGCATTCATCTGTAAGGCACTGTTGCTACCCCCCTCTGAGATCGCTCAACGGAGCACCTCAAAATACATATAGAAGAAAGAGAAAGAGAGAGAGTGAAGATAGATACCCCCCACCCTGCAGAGCTTCCACTGATCCAGACTTGTCCTGCCTTTTAAAGTCAACCGCTTAGAAATGCAGAAAAGGAAAGGGGTGGGGGTCGTCATCCCAGAGGAGCAGCAAGGCCTGCTGTGTGTGTGTGTGTGTGTGTGTGTGTGTGTGTGTATCTCTGACTTTTTCTCTTGTAGCCAAGATATTACAACAAGAACTCCATATCGCACATGACATTAACACTATGGATACAGCAAGGTTGCTTTCAAACTGGA
This sequence comes from Pterophyllum scalare, assembly GCA_024447675.2. NCBI lineage: Eukaryota > Metazoa > Chordata > Actinopteri > Cichliformes > Cichlidae > Pterophyllum > Pterophyllum scalare. Next base: position 116,779 of record JAMQGT020004935.1, on the reverse strand, counting down.
GCAGAGACGTCGTTATTACAAGATAAAGTGCAGGAGCATCCAGGGGTGGGAGCATGGATTTTGGACAGGCAATATTTGTTAGGGATGGGGAACAAATCTATAATTTGGCTGGATCACTTTATGTAGAATGGAGCTGAATTTTTGAAACAATGTTTAAAAATGTTCAGTTTCACATTGAATATTTGACTAATATTAACAGCGTGGCCTTTGCAGCTGCTGATACCAAACGACCAAACTTATAGAGTTTATAAATTTGCTCTATCTTAATAGCAGCCAGAGGGTGCAAAGTGGATGTGACAGGTTGAGCGTATACTGAAGAATATTACAGAATCCTCTGGCTTTGAACATTGTTGGAAATATTTGGACATCAACAACATGTGTGTTTTCATTCCTCCATTTATGAATACGTACTTTTTACTATAGACTGACATTTTTTCCTACAAGTGTTGAATACTTCATAAAAGCTAACTGGTCCAAAAGGACCTAAAATGTACTAATCTCTTAATGTCACACATTCCTATCTAATTCAAGTCTAGACTACACCAGCTATGGCACGGTCTAATTCTTGTTAATTTCTTCAGTGGAACTGATGCCAAAAAAGACGCATCATGGTACAAGCATCTTCAAAACAAGTTCCTTTTTCAGCTTTCATTCATCGCTGTACGAAGTATTCAAAACGAGGTAAAAATGATCCAGCGGAGACGCAGTCACAACAAACTATGTTTCAAAATATTAACATCAATACACTGCCTCAAAAGAGTTTGATGAGAAGCATTTAAGCCTGTGAAATTTCTCATTTTCCTCATGGCTGAGCTGTTTGGACTCAGCCAGGACAGAGCAACACGTCTCCTAGCTATTAACCTGTAATTTCATTCTTTAAAGAAGAACATCTTCCCTTGTTTATTTTTCAGCAAAGTGCAACAACAAAAAAAAAAAAGCCAAATTGTATTGCAGCACATTACCTAAACTGAGGAGAAAGCAGGAATACACAAGTTTCATTTCAGTGAAGAGTGGATGTCATTGTGTATTACTATCATGAGACGGTTTAATCTTTAATCTATATGGTGGGTTTAGGGTCAGCATGAATTTAGTAGGAATGATCAATTACCAGTGTATTCCAAAGAAAGCAAAACATTAACTTTATAGCAGATTTATGAAAAGGAAACGCGGGCTACACAAAAAGGAACAAATTTAGTATTCAACCATATGACACAAGGCACGTCGGGGATTTAACTTTGTCTTGTAGGAGCTCAACAGTCGCTCAGTAAAGTACACCGGCACACACATCTGTACGGAGAAGCGAACATGTATGTGCATGTTTTGTTCATCCTTTCTTTTCTCTCTCCCATGTACACACACACACACACACACACACACACACACACACACACCAATCGATAGGCAACTCACAGGCAATCAGACGCCATTATTTGTGAAGTTCCACTTCAGTTCACATGAGTTGATAAAGGAGGCTACTATTGATTCAGCGGCCCTGAAGGAGAGAGCAATTTAAGCAACCGATGGGGCATAAAACAAACTGGATCACAGGAAAGGCATAGCCATGGAGGGAGGACAGGAGGACATGTTTTTATAGATGGGCTAGAGCAAGTCAGGAAAATCACAGACTATTTCTGCATCTCAGTTGCCAGATTTCACATTTCTGTTGATATTTTTAATCCGCACTGAGTTGATGTAATTACGCCTGAACGCTATGATGCCAAGAGAACAAGCAGGTAATGACGATATGTAAATGGAGGGGGGGTATTTCCACTGGAGTTTGAACAAACAAGTCATCTGGTTGATGAATGATGTACATTCGCTTATGTGGGGGCTCTTCATTAATATTCATTACACTGATGTACACAGCAGTCAACTGATGAGCCACTCTCGAGATAACACCAGCAACAGCCAAAGTGTTTGTGTGTTTGAGTGCGATTAGGAGAGACAAAGGAGGAGGACGTGGTGGTGCAAATCAAGAACTAAGGAACAGAGTTGAATTGTTCAAAGGGAATCTTACCTTTTTAAGCTCCTCCCATGAGTTGCTCCAGGTCCAGTAGTGCGCCTTGTATTGTCCGAGCCTCACAGCCATCAGTTCATTCCCACGGTAATAAAATATCGGCCTGATGATGGTGAGAAGAGGCAGAAATAATGCTCAGATTTGCTTCAACCTGCTTATATTTACATCAAATTGCCTTGGCGTGCTTACATTTAATGTCCACTCTGACTGTTTACTACGAATTCCTGCATTTTTTTCATACTTCAGAAAATAAACATGAACTCTCAAAATCCCTCACAGCGTTGTGAATGTCAGTAAATGGTCAAAATTAAGAATCTGACACATGAAAATGATCTAATAATGGCACAAAAAGTAAAAGTTATGGGATCGCCACCATTTCAAAGAAAAAAGGGAATCCTGGTAGACGCATGAATCTCTGTACAATGTTTCTTTGTGATCTGTTTTAAGACATTTTTATGAAACCTACAAATTTCAACATTTTCATAGCACACAGCAAAAAGATTTATTGTTGAGGAATAAAGATTCATCAGCCGCTTTATTGGGTGTACCCATTCATTCCCTGGTTAATTCAAATATCACATGGCAGCAAATCACTGCATTTAGGAATGTGGAGAGGATGTAGAGAAAATTGGAAAAACATTGCCTGGTCTGAGGAGTCTCGATATCTCTTGCAAAATTAAGATGGCAGGGTCAAAACTTGGCATAAGCAACACAAAAGCACTGCTCCATCCTGCCTTGAATCAGCGCTTCAGGCTGATGGTGGTGTAATGGTGTGGGGGATATTTTCTTTCTTGTCACACTTTGGGCCCTTTAGAATGAACTGAGCACATCACAGCCTTCCTGAGTATTGCTGCTGACCATGTCCATCCCTTTACGACCACAGTGTACCCATCTTCTGATGCCTGCTTACAGCAGGATAATGCACCATGTCACAAAGCTCATATCATCTCAAACTGGTTTCTTGAACATGACAGTGAGTTCACCGTACTCAAACGGCACCTTTGGCCTCAAAGGCCACAAATGTATAGCAAACTGAGTGAGTGTGCTCACCTGTTTTTGAGTGTGTGGGGGCGGTTGAACAAAACTGGTGTTAGGTCCAGTCCATCTAGTGTACGGTCATCAGGAGGGCTGTTGCCTGCCAGAACCAGACTTGTGGTGAATAGGTCCATGACATTGGCCAGCTGGAAAGTCACCTGTATAAGGGGGAAGAGAATAAACAGGTATCATAAAATAAGATATTTTACATTCATCCGGTCAGTCTGAATTCACAGAAAAGCATGCTTGTGCATGGACCATATCCACAGACATGCACACACTGCTAGATCTGTGTTTTTTTGATATCATGTTTTTAAATCTTCCACAGGTTCTGAAATTTACCACTTGATGACTGAACTCCTTGAAATCAAGAATGAGCTGTGGTAACATGCCAACAATGCACAGTCATGATAAGCGTTCTTTCCATGTGTGGTTGTGTGTACACATGCAGAAAAAGATGCATTTCTACAATCGCCTCGCTAATCTCTGCATGCAGGTTTATTATTAAAACTCCAAAATGCCTCTCTTTCTAAATGAGTTTTGGGAGGGAAAAAGGAGGAGCAAAAAAAGGAGAGGAGAGAAAGTAGGGAGAGGACAAGACATGGGCGAGAAGGTGGCTGAAGCTGGAGCGAGCTGGTGTTTTATCTCCTTCTCCCAGTCCCAGTGAAAAGCTTTATTTTATTTATAAACTTTGAACTATTTTCAGATAAAATGCCATTTTTTCGCTGTCATCCTTGATCTTCCGTTCCATTCTCTCCTGAGCGAGCCTTAGAGGGAGACGGCACGCTCACAATCAGATAGCGCTATCAGGCCTCTGCAGCTGCACCGCCATGTGCCGCTGTGCTCCTATCGGCAGCCAGCACACATACAGGCGTACACACAAGCTCCTAAGCACTGAAATGAATTCCCCTTTTCTTCTGTATCCACAGAACTAGCCACAGAAAAGGCTCTGCAATGCACTCCATGATCTATCTGCACATCCAGACACCCTTTCTCTCTCACACACACACACAAACACTAAGAGATTTAGTCTTTTATTTCATTTTTTAAGTCCCCCTAACACAGACACACACAGACCATTAAAGAAGACAGGACAAAAGGACAAGAGGAGAAGCAGCATTGACATTTAGTTGGTAATAACTTGCATCTCCAAAAACCAAAAGTTTAAAACTCAGACTGGTCTGACAGAGGAATTTATCTCTCGAGTTGCCATCTTTTATTTCCTCCCTTTATTAGCTCTGCTCTCTTTTGCAGTCTATGCTGATTTTTTCTTTAAATCAGCCTTTGTTCTTTTCTCTTTTGTTCCCCTCTTCACTCCCTATTAATGTCACATTCTCTCTTTCTCTCACATTGTAAGCAGTGATGTTGGTTATCGGAGGAGGCAGTGCTTCTATCCTCGTCTCTGCCACTCTGCCAGTGTGTCTGCAGCCTGATAACCCTCCAAAAGGGATTGTGATGCTCAACAATGTTGTGGCCCTGTCAGCCCACCCACCTCCCAATCTCTGTTCTTATAGCCACCATGCAGCCCCTCACCCGCCCTCAGGCACCAGGAGAGTGCTGAATCTGCATCTGCTTCAGAGCACCCATGCTCCTTGATTCCAGAACATCTCTTTCTATCCTCCGGGACACACAGTAAACTGACCAATAAAAAACAATCACCTGTATTCACACTCGGGTCAGTTAAATTGATTCATCATTCATATTCATCCACATATAGGCTTTATTTCTGTTAATAGACATGAAAATACCAAGCTAAAAAAAACAAACAAAGCCAATTCAGAAATGCCAAAACCTGCAGATCCTTTAGTGGCTAGTCCTAAAAGCTAGAAAATCCCTATGGACCACCGCGTTAACATTTCTGACTTTAGAGCTAAATTAAATATGTGCACAGGCCGATACAAAAAAAATGTCAAGGTTCTTATAGCTAACTTGCCCAGTGGTGCCCGCTTGTGATACCTGTACAGAGGATGAATTTTTCTTAACTCACCTATTTAACTTGTATTAAGACCTCAAGTTATGCACTATCTATAGACAACCAGGCTGCTATCTGTATGCTGGGTTTAACCTCCACTAATTCAAGTCACTGAACTGGACCCCTTGACTGTGATTTTAGTGTCGATGCCTTCTGGAGCACTTTTAATGTGGTTATCTGTATTATAATATGAGCTGCTGTGCAGGTAATTTTACTACAAGTCTTTCCAAGAAGCCTGGGCCTCCACCTTTGGTGAATAAAATTCTGGTATTGTATGTTACTTATCAGTAATTAATGAGGCGGTGCAGTCTATAGATGCAGCCTTCTAACCAAGATTGCTAGCCTATAATTACAAAAATAAAATATGATAAAATAGTATATAATATATAATAAAATAAGTCTTTCCATTTCCAGTTCCACATTGCTCCCAAAACGTTTCCCATGATCTTGACATTGTAGAGATACATCTGTGTTGGGTCAGTACAATAAACCCGATGAAATCCCATTTAAGAAAGGCTTGCAAGCTCAGTAATTTGTCTCCAGCATTTTGTTCATAGGTTTTACAGACTTTTCAGAGCATCAATCAGAGTTTTGAAAAGACCATAAAATAAAGAGAGGGGACAACCTTGTATCTGTTATCCTCCCTCCCTCCCAAGCAACACAAAGTGATTAATCCAGAGCCACAGAGTACAGTAGCTTCAACACAATAGCCTTGTCATCATATCCCTGGATAGTTACACTGAGGGATCTACAGACTCCTTTTTACTCAAAGCCAAACTAAAACTGTGTGTGTGTGTGTGTGTGTGTGTGTACATGCACTGGTCAATTATAACATGGCACAGGTGCAGCAAAGCCTTGCAAACACTAAAACCATCCTGGCAGTGTGGCAGTGCTGCAATCTTTAGCACTCTTCCTCCTTTTCTCTTTTCTACATCAGCCACCTCTTTTACTTCTTCCTTGCTTCCTTCCCTCCAACCCGGCCCCCTCCACCCCTCCTGTTCCTTTATCCTGAGCGCCTGGCATATTCAGATACTGAAGTCCTCATTACGGCTCAATCCAACCTCAGCAAACACACAAACAGATTAGCCGCTTAAGACGCTCCCAATCCCCCTCTCCCTCGCTACTCTGCTGTGCTATCAGGCCCCAACACAACCCTGTGAGATGAGCCAGGGGCAAGGCTTACTGCAGACTGCAGCCTCCGCTTGCTCCTCCACAAAATCCCTCTGCGTCACAGCCCCGTGTCACAGCTGCCCCTAATACAATTAAAAGTCATTTGCAGAACGCACAGGCTTAGGGGATCACGGTGTGGGTGGGGGGTTAAATTGGGGAATGGGAGAGAAAAAAGAAACAGAAAGAGTTGGGGCATTAATTCCAACCAGAAATATTTTAGGAAACAGTAGGAAAAAGCTCCCACATGCTTTGTGGCCAAAATCACACAGTTTGGCTTTCTGGAGTTCAGTTCTGCTTGACAGAAGTTGGACATAGTCAAGATTAATTGGTGTCAGTGGATCAAATTGTGCATGTGTAAATAGATAAATGACACATAAACAAAAAGCCATGATTGTTTGAAAGAAAGAACAAGTTAAATAATTTTTCCTTTATATATAACTTGCTACAGCTTTTCGGTTCCCGGTACAGTCTGATGGGCAGAAAATCAGGGAGCAACAATGCAGAGAATAATAAACCTGCCACTGGGTCCTTGGACTAAGATTAGACCAGTCTCTAGAGAACATGTGTTGGATTTATTCTTTTGCTTTTTTTTGAGGCTTTATTTGGTAAAAGCTTTAATGACTGGGGTATTCTTACTGAGCCTTCTTTGATGTGTCCAGGCCACCAAGCAATGGCAGGCTCCCTCATGCCCCCCTCAAAGGTGGTCTCCTTCCCACAGAGGAAGGGCCCGTTGCTGCCACCTGAGGAGTCAAAACCACAGAAATGCACATATCAACGTATCACATCACACACACGGGACAGAAAAGCGAGTCAGACTTTCACAAAAAAAGCACTTAGTTTGTGAATTAAGTGCCTACTTTCATTGGGGCCAGACATAAGAGCTGCTCCGTTGTCTGAGGTGAAGAAGACAAAGGTATTATTGTCGATACCCAGAATCCGCAGCCAGTTCAAGATCTGACCGATGCTGTAGTCCAGCTCCATTACTGCATCGCCATAACTACAGCACACAGGCAGATCACATCACTCACCTTGATACAATCATTTATAACCTTTTGCATGAGCTTGAATTTGCACCAGTAGAAGAGTGAGCGGGATAAACTGTACCGGCCTCGCTGGCTCTTCCCTAAGAAGCGTTTAGAGGCATAGACAGGAGAGTGAGTGGCATCGGGCGCCCAGTAGAGAAAGAAGGGCCGCTGAGCTTTAGTCTGACGAAGTATGAAGTCAAGACCTTCCTGTAGAGGTGGGAGGTGGAAGAAGATGTCATTACACTATGAATACAAAAGCCAGAAGACTTATTTCACAGTATTGCATTTAGGGTGACAAACGGTCCTTCTATCAAGAAGAGATAAAGAAGTTCAGTTTTTGTTTAAACTGTTCTAGGGAGATGTTCATTCAACTCATCATCCTTCTTAGGTATTGCTACAGTGAGGAGTTTCCAACATTTTGTCTGGCCCGTTGATTTCAATAAAGGCAAACTAAATATTGGAGAACACCTCTCAGTACAATGCAAAACACTTTTAACAAGAACCTTATAGAGATATAAGGTGTCTATACAATTTTTTAGTACAAAAACAGATGATCATTTTGCACAATGGCATTTTTTTTTTACAGTGCGTGTCTGTATGTGTGGCGTTAGCCAAACAAAATTTAACAGGTACAAAATCAAGTCTGGTTTTTTGCTTCATGTTCACAAAAACTTTGCTACTGAAACCAGATTAGAGTCTTAGGATGTGCAACAATGAGCTTTAAAGTGTGTCTCTGCATGCTGCTTTTGATCCTGTTCAGAGCTCAATGGTAAGACCTGATGTAACAGAGGTAATCAGTGCAAGTGTACAAAAGAGTCAGTAATCTACTTATGCTGGTGAAATCACTAATTATCAAAGACCAAAATCAGGCTTCACCTGTATTCATTATTTATTATCAATTATGCGTCTTTTTAATGCTTTTTTGTTTAAGTGAGCCAAAGAAAATTCTGTATTCTGGTGAGCATTAACATTTTTGTCTATTCAGTTCATTCGTCCATCCAGGCCACCCTCCCCTCAGCTGTCACAATGGAAAAGGCGGGGTTCCACCCTGGACAGATCGCTAGTCTATCGCAGGGTACCTGGTAGGAGTATGCCCCACTGAGACAGAGACAACAGGTGAGCCTTCACTTACCATCAAGTAGATTTGCGTGAGGTTTGACTCTCCAGTCTTTCTGTCAATCTTAAACTCTTCATAGTATCTGAAATAAAAATTATGGACAGACACACTTCGTTGACAGCACCTTCATCCATCCCAAGCCAAGTGATTTCTTTTCTGTTTGTCCAACTACATATTAAAATGATTTACCCATAACCTGATTGTGTCATTGGGGCTTTCAGTCTGCCTCTAAACTGACTCAAACTATTGAAGACTGTGTGATTAGGACAACAGGAGTAAATTTCCCTTCTATTGACAGTATTTGCAGGAAATTTTGGTGAAAGACATATTTGGGAAGTCTCAGTGAAGCTGAGCAGAGGGAACTGTTATGAGGTGCTGCTGAAGCGTGGCGCAGCGAACAGAGAAGCAGTGACAGGCATCTCTTTCTTACGCTTCACTTCCTCCAGGTGTCCTCGCACACAGCCAACGCAACCTGGCGTCTCTTGAGGGCCTGTGTGCGTCTCTGTGTATATGTGCCTGTGTGTGTGTGTACTTCTGTCCAGGGCCCAGGTATGCGGTGCTGATTAAACCCACAGCTAAGTGAAAAACACGCCCGGCTGCCAGTTCCAATGACCCTGAATACACATATGGCTGTTTTGGGGAAAACAAATGGGCGGAAAATGGAATACACAAGCACAGCTGGTACAAAGAAGGAAGCGGGGGGGAGGACACTAAACTCATCCTGAGGAGCAGACAGACAAACTATTCCACTGAGTCATGGGGAAGGAGATTTGTATATAGATTTTCAGCCTTGCTGTATGTGTGTGAAATTACCTGCCAAGCATCTCAGAGTTGTTGTAGACAGGGATGTTGGGTCTGATGCTGTTGTTATAAGGGCCAAAGTGGCAGTTTGGTGAACCAAACCATTCATCAAAACCATTCTTTAGAGGAAGATACTGTGGTCTGTGGCCCAAATGCCTGCAGTGACAAATAAAGTGCACTCACTGTAAGATCTGTGTAACTGAAGGATCAACCCATATATTTTTGTATGTTTACACTTAGACTCCAGTTATAAATCATATATTCCTGCTGTGATACACACTTTTTTCTGAAGGCATAACACAGTTTTTTTGGGCTGCTAATACTTTCACTTCTTCACAACACAGTATGCAAATACATGTGCAAATTGCAGAGGCTTAAAATATAAAATGAAACACGGCATTAGGATATTTTGCATCACTGTACATTTTGTGCTTTAATGACCAACAAAGCGTGAACGATGATATCAGGAACCACTGATCGCAGAGACTTTTAAACCTGGAGAAAGATAAAGAGCTCACCACTTGCCAACTATCTTGCTGAGATAGCCCTTTGTCTTCAGCATCTGGGGTAACAAAATCTCATCCTTGGAAATACCTCCTACCATCTCCTGTGGTGTGTATGCTGCGCAAAAAAAAAAAAAAAGATCAAAATTTAAGGGACAATGAGAAAGCAGCAAGAATTCATTTGCAATACTGGTATCTATTTTAGCTTCCTATTGTAGATTTTCATTTACTCAGCTCTTCCCTTTTCTTTTTTTTAATTTTCTACCTAAATAGGCTTCTCCTTTAGTGTATTTTTTCTGCCTTCTTGAGCTATTTTGTTATGTGATATTGTATTTATTTTATTGAGCTATGTTGTTTTTCATGTTTTGGCTGCAGTCATTTCTCAACTGGGGATGAATAATGTGTTTCTTCTTCTTCATTTTTGCCTTCTTCATTTTCTTATTATTATTATTACATTGGACTGTAGCTCAAGATAGGGTAGCTGCAGTGAACTTGTCTGGGATTAACACCAAATAAGTTCAGTGCATTATTCAAGCTACAGTGCTACAACAGTCAGCAACAGGGCAGAACACAAACATCTCTGCACAAGAGAAAGTGAAGTACAAGTCCTGCCTAACCGTATAATCTATATTATATTATAGTATATTATGATAACCCCCCACCCACACACTTATTCTTATTTACACTTATACTGTAAATAAGAACCAGAAATGAATTAGAGAAAAAAATTTCAACAACTTAATTTTTTTTTTAAAATATCAGAGCATAGACTGTATTTAAAAAATGGATACAGCCTTGTGACATCTTTGCATTTTTGGACTCCTGTTTTGAAACCTCAAGTTGAGCATTTTGGCCACTGTGTCTGGCCATCTTTAAATAAATAAAGCTTGATGAGCATGGAGTGGCTACAACAGCACTGCAATCCAAAAGTGGCCAATGGCATGTCGCTTCCGGAGTTGCGGAATATGCCAGTGCTGAAACTGCCAGTTATTCACTGAAAGTGGTCAATGTTGATGCTAAAACAGCCAGACCGTCTGTATGCCGCTTGGTAAAAGCAGCGAATGGTACGTTGCTCCCGGATTGCGCCATTTGCTGGTGCTGCAACAGCCAGCTGGTACTTTATCCCCGGTACTCCAGGAGTGACCTGCTGTTATTGCCAGACGGTAGCCTAATCCTGTGCATTTTTGGGGGTCGGCCTTATTAGATGCAACATCTCTGTTGACACTTTGCTTGTAAAAGGTCATATGAGTTATATTCTTCTCATCCTCGAAAGAGAAGTTGCCAATGTTCAGAAGAATTTTCTCCAGGCATGACACAGTATATTTCAAACCAAGTCACAATCTGAGGCAAAAACTGGTCCATCCCAAGCACAAGATAAGCAATGCAGTGTATGCTGTCCAGTGCAGTGAAGAGTGCTCAGACCTCTACTTTGGAGAAACCAAACAGCCTCTTCACAAATAAATGGCACAACATAGAAGAGCCACTTCGACAGGACAAGACTCAGCTGTACATCTGCATCTAAGGGAGAAAGGGCACTCATTCGAGGATGCCAGTGCTCACATTTTGGAGCGGGAAGAGAAATGGTTTGAAAGAGGAGTAAATAAAGTCATCTATGTCCACTGTGAACAACCATCACTAAACAGAGGAGGTGGATTATGTCACCAACTTTCCCCTGCTTACAATGCTGTCCCATTCACACCTTTGTTTTAGGTGACCTCAATAGGTCACTTGATACAATGGGGTGAAGTCCCAAATTGGTTTCACCCGAAACCACGGATTGTAATGATCCACGCCTCCTTTCACACCTTGATGCATGTGATTATGCACATGAACAATAGTGAATAATCATAATGTGGATGACTGAGAACCTACACAGAGTTATCTTCCTGGTGTTATGTATTTTATACAACAGTCATATCAAATATATTTGTATTATTAAAAATCAATATTTTTTTCATTTCTACCTTCAATAAGGTAATGTCAGAAACTCTGTATTGCCTATACAACGTAACAATAAACTGTTCTGGGCCTCCCATTCCAGGCCCGACTGATCAAATGCAGATAAAGGGTTCAGGTATACTTTAAACATTTCAACCACATTATTGGAAGACCTAGTTTTACAATACATATTACTTAGTTTGTAGACTCGAAATTAATGTACAACATACATTTAAATTTATGGAGAGGGTGCATTTAGACACCTTCAGCAACTGAGCCTTTTATCGGTATTCGATTAATCAGGCCTGCAACATGAGCAAAGGCTAACCCCGCTATAAGCTACTGCATCAGTATGGATGCAGGCCTGAAGGTTCATAATCAGGCATTTCAAAAGCATGTCACCAAGCAGACAGGAGGAGTAGTTTAATGTTTTGTATAATAATAATAATAATTTGAATTACCTTGTCAAAGGCAGAAATGAAAATGAAAATGAAAAGATATTGATTTTTAATAATATATTTATGGCATGATTGTTTTATGAAAATTACTGTCAAATAATTCAATTTTATTTAGGCTATATACAGTCACTTCATGGTGCTAAAAAAACACAAGTCTGTGGCAGTAACATAACTATTATTATTGATTGATTGATTGTTTGACAACACAGCAGCGTCATTAAATGTTAACAGTGGCCACATAATGCACAAGAAGGTAACACTCTTAACTGGTCCTGCACTTAAGTGTAGTATGAAAACATCTTTGAAGTGCCTCCCCCCAATGCAGATTTACGCACATGCAGAAAGACACAAACGCTCATATAACCTTGTATCTTGTGTACAAACAAACTGTTAACAGAGAGGTTGCATCTAATGAGGCCCAATTCCAAAAATGCAAACGCTTAGGCTACCGTCTCACAACAGTGGTAGATCACTCTTGGACCACCGGCATAAAGCAGCTGCAGACTTGCTCATCGTGAAATGCCGCAATCCAAGAGTGACATACTATTGGCTACTTTTACAGAGCAGTCATACAGCCATACAGTTTTAGCGTCAGCATTGGCCGCTTTCAGTGAGTGGCTGGCCATTGCAGCATGTGCCACAACTCCAGGAGACGCATGTCATTGGCCACTTTTGGATCTCGGCATCTCTCTGTGGCTCTGACTGAGAAACCAAAGACACTGGATGCTGATATTGCAGCAACTTGTCAATCACAAAGGAGCCACACCCTAAAGCATATCATGATTTAACCACCTTTTTCACTCTAAATGGAACCATAATTTACAAAATTAGCATCAAGTTGTCTGCAGCCAGAGGACTTGTGTCGGCCATTAGTTAGAATACAGGTTTAACGTGCCTTCACCTTTCATACTCAGTAGCTATACCCATTTTTTATTTAGTCTACAGATCAGGCAAGCCTGTTATGTGGTTATTTGTGATGTTATGTATAAATGAAATAAGTCTTTCAATCTTATCTGGGTGCAAACATACACAGTAATTACAGTTGTAAGTCATCAGTGACAGAGTTTTTTGAACACTGCGTGAGGTACTGGTGTATTGGCAGCTTTGTGTAAGAGTGTGCATTCAGTGTATACGACATTTATGACTTGCTTAATCACATCAAGCTTGCTCTGTCATGCCCGCTGTCACACACTTGTAAGCACTTTAAATGTGCTGGCTTGCTGCTCTAAAGACGACGAAAAAACATCTTGCTTGTATTATCATTTCATTTTCTAAATTCAGAATTTAAGATTTTGAATAAAAGAAGAGGGGGAAATACTCTGACAGCAGATACATTTTCATACTCTCACTTATTTTTCACATTTCCAAACCCTGAAATGACTAAAACTTAAAATCCATACTATTATACACTGCTGAGGAACCCTGTACGGAGACATTACCATTTCTGGCATGTGCGTTTGTGGTGTAAAAACCATTTCTGATGGGCAGCCTCCCAGTGAGAAGTGCAGCTCGAGCTGTGGAAAAAAAGACAATGTCATTAGGAAAGTTATGTCTGCATTCTAGTTTACTGACACACAAATAGTGTGAAATGTGTTCTGATTGCAATGACACACACACACACTGAGAATATAAATGGTCTACTGTCCAGCCAGTATTTTGGTTAAACACTTAAATAAACAAATTCTGTAGCCATTAAAATATGGTGTATCTGGCATGTTGTGTACATCAGCTTCTTGAGAAATTGTTTTCTGCAACACCATCTTTCAGTTAATATTAATGATGGTGATTCAGCTCAATCGTGTGGACTAATAAGTGGTATAAAACTGACTCTTCTCATTTTACCTAAAAAATAATAGAAAAATTTTTGTCTGAAAATATGTGTTTAACTCTTAATGAAAAAAAAAGTGCACTGTCTTCTAAATAGATTATATGTTGATGCATTTAGTTAAGTTATTTTTGAAAGATTAAAATTAAGAAATTGGTGATGTTGCAATAACTTCTGCCTTCATGTGAAATACTCTGTTTTGCGCAATATCTTTAATATTTCATAATATTTTAGCAAATAAGTATTCTGTGATAAATTTATACTTTCAAACTGTAAATCAGCTGTTCAAAATTTTAAAAATGCACAATTGATCAAGTAGAGACAGAGATGAAAGCATCGGTTAAAACGAAAACCCTTGGTTTAAGTTCAGTCTTGCATTTTCTGCTGACTCACAAGGGGAGCAGAGGGGGCTGGCGGTGTAGAAGTTTGGAAGAAGCATGCCTTCAGCTGCCATGGCATCCAAATTTGGGGTCTCTTTAGAGGGCTGGCCAAACACCCCCAAGTCCCCCCAGCCCATCTGAAGAGCAGAGAGGAATTTAGTACTCACTCCATGCACATGCAGTCAAATTTAGATTACACTTAAGCCTGCTGTTTTCAGCACGCAAAGGCAAAGGAGAAGTTGCACTGACAACATCTGCAACCAGCACAGAGGGAACACAAATAAAATCCCAGAGATTTAAAAACAAATGTGCAGCTCAGCCTTTCACTTACAGTATTTGCTGCTTACAGAGCTGATGAGGTGGTGAGGTCAAACTGTAGGTAAATACACAAAACAAGAGAGAGAGAGAGAAAGGGGAAAAAACTCACGTCGTCCATGAGCATGATGATAATGTTTGGCGTTGAAGTGTGTGATATATTTTCTGTTAAGGAACAACATAGTGCTCCAAGGAAAGTTATTAGAGTTAGAGGAGCCATCCCTCGCACTGCTGTGTGGAAGTCATATGAGCGTCAGTTTCGAGGAAGTGGTTTGTTTGCCTTCGTGCAAGTTTACAGCGCAACATTTGCGCATACAGGAAAACGCAAACGTCTTAAGATCTTTACTAGAGTTGATGTACATCTCACTAAAATCACTGTAGCTTTGTTTTTTTTAAATTTTTTTCACATATGAATGCAGTAGCTTTACACATTATTATTATTAAATAAACAGAAGTTTGCTCCTTAACGAGTGCTGCATTCAATGATCGATAAATGTGGTACTCGAGAGCTTAAATTTCGAAATAATCGAATAAATAAAACACGGATAATGTCGCAAAATAATACTTTGTTTATAAATTAAAATATTACGATCTAAACATTATATAACCAACATTTAAACACATGGTATATAAATAATACATAAAAACAGGCATTCAAAAGGGGGGGGGTCTTTTCTACTCTTGCTTTACCGGCAGTGTCTGAATGCGACGTTTCACGTGACATCATCTGACGGCTAACAGGATGAACACTAACATGGCGGTGTGCATAGCTGTGATCGCGAAAGAGGTAATGATTGCGGTTGTATGTCACAGGTCTGATCTCTGTCTTCTGTTTTATAGATTTGTCTGATTTTTATAGACATCTGTAAGTACATGTGAGCTCTGTCTGAATGCTGTAAGGGCCAGCAGGTTCAAATGCTCCAGCCTAGCTAACGTGTAACATTAGCACTGAGTTATATAGGCTGCCTGCGGTTACAGTTTCTACATCTTTCCTGAGCAAGTGATACAAAGGTGATGACTTTAACGCGTTCTTTTTTTTAAAATCTTATTGTGTGCTTGTCTACATTTTTAATGTATTTTTCCCCCAGAACTATCCGCTGTATATCCGCAGCGTTCCCACTCAAAATGAGCTTAAGTTTCACTACACAGTGCACACCTCTCTGGATGTGGTGGAGGAGAAGATCTCAGCTGTGGGCAAAGCCTTGGGAGACCAGAGAGAGCTGTACCTCGGTCTGCTCTACCCAACAGAAGACTATAAAGTGTATCCTTTAGTTTTAGAGTAATTTCTTTGATTTAGGCTGTTACAGTGGTCCAAGTACTTCTCCATCTATCCATTCCATTCTCTTCTCCAAGCACTTCTTTTTTGATTAACTCATGTTTCTTTCACTATGGTTAGACCATGATCTCACCACATTAGGGGAATACAAATATAAATAGACCATTACTCTTCGAGATATACAGTACTGTGCAAATGTCTTAAACCATCCTTCATTACTTTATATTTTGCTAGGAAAATGGGAAACGAGTGCAGAAATGCAGTATATGAGGCAAAAACAGAGTTTGTACAGCTCTAACAAACTTGAAAGTCAGTATATGGTATGGCCACATTTATTCTTCTACACAGCCTGAACTCTCTTAGGCAGCCACCTCCTCATTTATTTAAGTAGTCTTCAGGAATAGCTCTCCAGGCTTCTTGAAGGACATTCAAAGCTCTTCTTTGGACATTGGCTGCTTTTTTTCTCTGTTCTCTGTCAACATGATTCCACACTGCTTCAGTAATGTTGAGGTCTGGGCTCTGGGGAGGCCAATCCATGACTGCGTTCCATTGTGTGTTTTTCTATTTAGGTATGCTTTTATTGCGCTGACAGTGCGTTTGGGTTCATTGTCATGCTGAAAAATGAAGCTGTTGCTAATCAGACTCTCTCCATTGCATTTTGGATCAAAATATGTTGGTCTTTTTCCTGCATTCATAATTCCATCAGTTTTGACAAGATCCCCAGCATCAATGACTGAAATGCAGCTCCAAAACCATGGCAGAGCTGCCGCTGTGTTTTCGAGATTGGCTGTAGACACTCACTGTTGCACCGCTCTCCTAACCTCATCTGTACATCTTGACAATTTAAACGATAACGTTTCAGTCCACTTCTTGTGTAATTTGCCATACCTCAGCCCTTTCATATTGCCAGACCCTTCTTTTGTTATTCTATAAAATCAGAAGTTGTCTCAGTTGAAATGTTTGGTCTCAATGTTTCCTGAAGAAAAAATCGCAAGTATCCTTGACTTGTAAAATAGATACGGGTATGTGACCAACTCCAAAGTGAAATTTGTAATTGTTGTGGACTCATCAAATACGTCATTACGGGATAATGAAATAAGAAGTGTAAGTTGAGTTTGTCAGGCATTTACACATGTTCAGACTGATCCTGAATGGGTAGAATCATTTAACTATGACATCTGGATTCAAGCATCTTGTCCTGTATGTTAAATGACATATATGAATACATTTTGTGTGGCAGACTTTGTAGTTTTTTTTTTTATCCTCACATTCCATACAAAATATGTAAACCGATATTTACGATGAGCTACACACAGCTGCCCCAGCACTCTTGCAGCGTTTCGTCTCTTCATGACAACTTTGACAATTCAACACGTGTTTTGTTTCCAGATGTTCAGGAAATTACACAACTCGTTTACTGATGTAATGTGTAACCCGTTCCACAATCCTGGGGACACCATTCAGTCCAAGTGAGTATATTACTTACAGTGAAAGAATTTGACCCCATTTATTTAAAACCCTGTTTAACCAACAATCAATGATCCTCCAGGACCTTCGATGGGATAGTTTCTGGAATGATGGTACAAACTGCCTGATGTCCTTTTTACCCCATCTGCTGATCATCCATTGTACATAACACCCTTTTATTTACTTGTTTGATTTTGAAAATCCAGAACTGTAATAAAACTTAAGTGTTTGACATCGCTGTGTGTTATTTTACTACAAGTGGAACACCAGATCATTTTATTTATTCACATACATAGCAAAGAACTTAAGTTATACCATAAGGGGGAAATTTATACACTACATTGCAGGCAGCAACACAAAACATTCGCATCAATTTGTAAAAACAGAGATGCAACTGCATAACATTTTGAGGATTGTCCCATGCATTCACGGCAACATAAGCTTATAAAGCAACACCTCTGACTTATGCACATCTCACCTACATCACTGTGGTCATTTATGCACCTCTAATACTCAACTTGATAATGCATGAAAGCATTTGTTTAAAATGACTTCTGTCACTTTTATCCTCCATCTCGATGTATGCTGTGGGCAGAGCTAGCGCTGCTGAGGATAGTGCTGTCCACTTGACCCTGCCCCCAACTCCTCTGATGGCGGCGTGATAAGAAGCAGACATGGATAACGTTTAGATGTCTGCTCATGGTAGTCCATGTGTCCCCACTGTCTTTTCCCCACTGGGGCTCCTCCGTAGTAAGGGTGAGGTGTTTGATGCTGCGGCCTGTTCGACTGGTACCGGAACCGGCCTCGAGAGTTGTTATGGTATCGGGGGGACGGTAGCCACGGCCTCTGCCTCTGGAGTGGGCGCCTCTGTGCCCTCCCCTATCAGTAGTGCTGATGCCTGGCATGTTAGTCCTCTTGGGCATTACCTGGAAGGCAAATGATGCTTTCTTTACCAGCTAGGACTGATTAAGTTAAACACACATACCCGTTTAAGGCATGCAGTTTAGTCACATCCAAGACTGCTGGTGTTCCATCTTCACTTCCAAGCAGTAATTTGGGTTATGTGCAATACACAAGGCCAAATCTTATTTCCTGATCTTAACCAGTTAAATCTATTTTTCATAGTTCATCCCGTTTCTTTCTCCTAAGCAAATCAAACATAATTCAATCCTAAAAAGGCACTGAGGACAAGATTTCTAAAGTTAAAGACAAAAGCTTTCTCTGCAGCCCTAATTAGAAACGTCCTGCCCAGAAGTTCTTGTTATTTGGAGATTTTTAATGTCTGATATCAACCAAGAAAAAAGTAAATTTCTAAACTAAAAAAAAATTAAATACAAATTTAAGTGTGTTGCCATCTGAGATCATTCCCCTCATGGTGCTTCAAGCTGTGAGCACAACAGATGTGTTGAAATCTGAGTGACAACTGTGCACTTAAAATCTGCAGTGCTCCAAAAAATTTTTTTTTAAAAAGTCCACCTCACCTTTAAGACCCTTCCTCTAAAAAGCGTCTCATGCAGTCCAATGGCACTCTGTACAGAGTCTCGATCAGAGAACTCAATGTAAGCAAAGCTGTGAGGAGTAGGACAGAAGAGACCAAAAACACCAATTAAACATGGCTGTCAACATGCATGTTGTTGTATGCTGTGATTAAATAATGCTAGGTTGCAAAAAAGTAAAAAATTATTCACAGATTGAACAGACCCCTTAGGATGGCCGGAGAATCTGTCACACAGGATGGTAACTCTGTTGACAGGACCACAGCCATTGAAGTGGATCTCCAACTCATCTGCAGTGGCTCCATAGTCTACCTGAGATTTGTTCAGTGTGTCAGATCAAAGCCTTGACCAAAACAAACAAAAAAAGCCAAAAAAAAAAAAACCCAACAAGATATGACTTACATTTCCAACATAGATCGACCTGTTGTCTGCGTCTATTCTCTCCTCGGGAGTCATATTGTAAAAAGGTCCTGTGGAGGAAACAAAGACTTCATGCATTGCTTTTGCACACGCAACACAAGGAATGTGCCTTCTACACAAGGAGTCATGCTAGGCAAAATGAACAATGATTACATTCACCAGCACATCCATTTCTTGTATCATCTTTGACAATACACGTCTCAGAGTCTGGCTTTTCTCTGACTGCATCTCTGTTCCGAGGAGGAACGAAAAATGGGGGGGGACAGGGATGAGAAGATGCACGGAGGCAGAAAATAGCCACAGGCAGCAAGGAGGACACTTCTGGTTCTCTGGGGCTCACTGCTTCGTCTCATTGGGCAGTGATGAGGCACAACACTTGAAACTACAGTGAAGCATCCCAGGTGTTGGCCAGATGGAGAAGAGTGTGGTTTTCTCACCTGCCTGGAGGCTGCAATGCTACACACCTGGCTAAAAACACAATGTTGAGGATTCCTGTACCCATAACTGGTATTTAGCTTTGCAGCAACATGATACAACAAAGCACTACTTGGCAGGTGTGGTGTGAGCCATCTCACCAGACTGAGGGCTGCTGGTCAGGAGCTGCATGTCCACTGTGTCACACCTCTCCTCCTCCTTCAGTCTTTCTGACTCTTCTTCCATCTCCAGCTCCTGGACCCTGGCCTTGATGGCCAGCAGCTCCTGGGACACATGGATGAAAAATCTAAACCTAACGCAGCTTTGGACAAAAGTAACACACTCACAAGCTACCGATGGATGGCAAATTAAAGAAAAACTTTCAAACGGGTACAGAAGCATTTGGCTCTGTTAGGGCTAGTACTAGAACTCAGATAAGTATATGGGTTGTGGTCTCCAACAGTATTCTTAAAACAAAATTAGATTTATTTTATGTTCATCTATTGACTACGATTAGAGACTTGGAGAACCTTTGTAAAAAGGTACATATTGATATCTTCTGAAGGCTAGTGGGCATATCATCTTAGTCCTGTTGGTTTAAATTTAATTGGGAACCTTTCCAGATTCACTGTGATCTGAAACTAGGTTCTCACGTGCTTTCTGGATACTGTGACACAAAGAAACTGAATTTTTGTCTCCTATTCACCCAATATCTACTGCATATTTACATAAACATGAACCAATATCCCTTTAAAAAAAAATGTTAAAATTGAGCTAAGATTTTTGGGCCACAACATAACCTAATGGATCGTATGCTTGAAGTGAAGCATAAAACGTAGCTATAACCACACTTAACACGAACACATAATGCGCCTGACTGGCCCAGTATTTCACTCTGCGGGTTATCTTGGATGTGGCTCACTGCTGTTCTTATCACATAACGTTTACCGGGGATAGCCTAGAATACGACACTGCGATTGCGCTTGTTTGCATAGCGTGACGAGCTTCATTTATTGCACTGCACCGACATAGCGCACAAGCTAACAAATAAACGTATCAAACCCCCGTTTTTGTTCACCGCCAACACAATAACAGCCCGTGCTCACCGGGTCCTCCGTGAATTGCTCTCCGATGGACTCGCCCTCGAGGTAGCCGTACTCCAGATGATTTTCCGCCATGCTTACTGCTCACACATAGCATCTGCAAAGCTGACTGCAGCTCGCCAAAACCGCCACAGGAAAAAATATCTCTCACAGGGAAGAACCCGGTGGATGGTCCGCAAACAAACGCGATTGCACAATATTAGGTAACCTAATAGATATCACCTGTGAGTGAGGCACATGACGCGCGCGACTGATTGACGGATGAGCGCACGTGAGAGCGGCTCTTCCTTTATGAGGAGGCTCTTCCTCTCAGTGGCGCACCTACTGTACATGGGGGGCATAGCTGCCCCCCCCCCACACACACACACACCTCACCCCCATGAGTGAGCTGGTAAAAATACAACTACAAGAAGCCTATAAAATGATAATATCTGCATTCAGTTAATGTAAAAGGCACAGATCTCATTCTTCATAATTAAAACGTATTTAATTGACACATTTGACATCACTAGAAGTTTCTAATAATGAGCTAGCTATTTTATAATACCAAACTTTGCAGCAGAAATAAACAGCCTGGTTTATTTCCCCCTGTAACAGCTGTTATATATAAGGCACCAATTTAAATAGTGTTAAGGTTTAAATTTATGAAGTGAACCTCTCGACCTCTGTGGTGTTGGAGGCTTTTGGAACTGCAATTTTCTGTTGAAGCTTTCCTTTGCTTTTAATTCTATTGACAACCTGTCCATGAAATCTGTGCTTAGGGTTTCTTTTTTTCAGTGAGTGAAATTCTAAAATTGTTTTATTCTAAGTTTTCACTGTTTAACAGGTATATGCAAATGTGATGCACGCATACAGTCTAACCCCAGGAATGCACCAGGTTTGTGTCTGTGACATTGCATCCTTACCAAGTGAGTTAGCATTAGCTGATAACATGCACTTATTTACTTACATACTTACGTAGTCCTCTTTGTCCCTTTTGGGACATAAGGCCGCTGATAATGTGCACTCTTGTCCAAATATATTCACTAGAAGCATCAAAACGGTACCTGTAAACCAATGGCTGAGGTTGCAACCACTGGCCATCTTTTATGTACAGTTAGGTAGGATTTTTGACAGTTACAGTTTTTTTTGTAGTTTTGCATCTGTACACCACCAAAGTGGATTTTAAATCAAACAATCAAGATGTGACAGAAGTGCAGACTTTCAGATTTAATTCCAAGGTTTTCACAAGAGTAAAGGAATTACAGGCATTTTTATACATAATCCTCCAACCAAAAGTAATTATGCAAACTGACCTAGTTTTAAATGTAAGGATAGTTTTTAATACACGGATGAAAATCCGTTGCAGTGAATGACTACCTCAAGTCTAGACTCCACGGAAAGCACCAAATGCTGTTGTTACAGGCAGAGCCTTCTCCTTTAAGAGCGGGGCCTTATGGGAAATGTATTGCCAGCCACAGGTTGTATGTGGTAGTCCGGAGGAGACCATCTCTCTCTGCCGCGTATGTGTGAGCTGGCGGGCTAGCGCGGGAGATGAGCGCAAGGCAAAAAGTGTGTTCGGTGGCTGCAAAAAGAAATAAAAGTTCTGTTGCTGAAACCTTTCATCTCGCTGCATTTCTCCGCTTTGCTGAAGCTGACCCACAGTAGATGAGCGAGCTAGTTACCAGCAACGAGCTAAGTAAAGTTAAGAAAAACCAGATTGCTGCTTGTTTGTGGGTCTCTGTATTTAGTGTAACCTTAGTTATGGCACGTATTTATTTTTGGTCACATTTAATTTGTCTCGTTTATAATATAAATTTGTGTTGCATATTAAGTTTTGAAATATTCATGATTTTACCTAATTGAGTTTATTATATAATTATCATTTGCCTCATCTTATAATTTTTTGTGTAACATTTAAGTTACATTTTAGTTCATACCTTGTAGTGTTTATTTCACTGCCTTGAGAAACATTTTATTTATTTTTGCAGTATGCAGACACAGAGTGCAAAACTATGAATATACAAAAGTGATAAAAACTAGCTAAATAAAATATATAAATGTAGCTAAAGAAATATTCATTGGATCATGAGGTGTTTTTCCTCTTCTCCATACTTTTTTCATAATTCTGGTGCAAGTTCACCTTGGTTTCATCTGTCCAAATAATTTTTTTTTCCAGAAATTTTAGGTGTTTCCTGACCTTCATATTTTGTGTATTTTGTCCTGTGTCCCTCCCCTCAGCCCCAGCCAGTCACAGCAGATGACTACCCTGGTTCTGCCAGAGGTTTCTTCCCATTAAAAGGGAGTTTTTCCTTCCCACTGTTGCCAAGTGCTTGCTAATAGGGGGTTGTTTTGACTGTTGGGTTTTCTCTGTAATTATTTTAGGGTCTTTGCCTAACAATATAAAGCTCCTTGAGGTGACTGTTGTGATTGGCGCTATATTAATAAAATTGGATTGATTGTAACCAGTGGTTTGTTCTTTCTTGTAAACCTTTCCTATTTCTATTCATGAAGATGTCTCCTGGTTGAAGCCCTTGACAATGATAGGCCTTTCTCCTTTAGAGTGTTTTTTACTTGGCTAGATGCTGTGAAGGAAATCATTTTGTGATCATCTGTATTAGTTCTCTTCTCTGGTCTTCCACACCTGTAGATGTTGCTGAACTGGCTGGTGCAACTTTTGTAGGAATGTACCAGACTGTAGAGCTGCCCAATTTGTGCATTTTTCAGCCTAATGATGGCCTTCTTCAGTTGCATCAACATCTCTTTGGACGTCATATTGAGAATTCCAGTGAAAAGTTACCAAATAAGCACTTGGAATCAACTCCAGATCTTTTATTTGCTTAATTTGTCATGAAATAACAAGGGAACACCAGGCCATGAAAGAGCTCATCAGTCAATTTTCCAAGTACTTTTGACCTTTTGAAAATAGGCAGCTATTTATAAAAGGGACTATAATTCCTAAAGAGACGTTATTTTTTTCTCTAGGGCTTTTTATAAAATCCCTAGAAAAAGTCTGCATTTTAGTCACATCTTGGTGGTTTGCCTTAAAATCCACTGTGGTAGTGAACAGACACAAAACTACAAGATTTGTGTCTTTGTCCCAAAACATATGAACCTAATTGTTGCTTCTATGGGTCTCACTGATAACAACAGTATCACATTTTACTGCTGAAGTGTCTCAGAAAGAAGCCCCACTGTGTCTGGAAGCCAGCATGTAGAATAAAATGATTCAAAGTTAAGCAGCTAAACAGAACTGGGTCCATGTTAATTTTATTATTTTATGTTATATTTTTTATTTCTTCAGTGAAAAAGACCTAATGTGTTGACATCATTATGTTCAGGAACCAGTCAGAAATAGCACACAGATTCTGACATGACAGGAATTAAAGATATGAGCTGAAAAAATAAATACATAATATGAAAAGGTGGGGAGAGGTTTTTCAGTTTTTGACAGACACATATTAAGTGTGCCATTTGAAAATTGAGGAAATACCGGGGAAAAAAATGCAGTAAAAAGGTATCTGTTTGCTTATCCCATTAACAGACAGTGACCTTTTCTGTCCCCTTTTCTCTGTTGTCCTCTTATTTTAAATCACACTGCCAGATAGATTCCTGTGTTCCAACTGATTATTGAAGAAAAATGCACAGTGTCTTTTGTATCATGTCCAAAGACATAAGGTTAATTTGAAATAGGTATGAATGTCTGTTTTTCTGTGTTAGCTCTGTGATAAACCTACCTTTCTCACAGAATTGGATAGGTGGAAGAAAATGGATCATGAGATCTTGTTTTTGTTTTTTTTTTAAAAATGACACCAGCAGGTGATCCACGAGAGTTGCTATAAAAGATGTAACAAGAAAACTTAAGATTTAATCAAGATGTTACATTTATTTTAGTAGAAAAGCAATGGGCAGTGCACGAGAGGTAAAGAAGAGAGTGCAGGCAGGGTGGAGTGGGTGGAGACAAATATCAGGGGTGATTTGTGACAGGAGGATAGCAACAGCAGTGAAAGGGAAGATTTACAAGATGGTAGCGAAACCTGCTATGATTTGTGGTTTGGAGACGTGTCACTAACAAAAAGTCAGGAGGTGGAGCTGGAGGTCACACAGTTGAAGATGCTCAGATTTTCATTGGGAGTGACCATTATGGACAAGATTAGAAATTAGTCTATCAGCTCAGGTTGAGAGGTTTGGAGACAAAGTTAGAGAGGCAAGGCTGAGATAAAACATCTCAGATGTGCAGAGAAAGGATCGTGGATACATTGGATAACAGATGTTGAATATGGAGTTGTCAGGCAGGAGGGAAAGGTTCATGGATGTAGTGATGGAGGACATGCAGAGGATTGCTGTGACAGAGGAGGATGCTAGGGATAGGGTGAGATGGAGGCAGATGATCTGCTGTGGTGAACCCTAAAGGGAGCAGCTGAAAGAAGAAGAAGACTAATAGAACATGTGTCTGTAATTATGAGGCCACAGTGGTTTACTAATATTTTTGTGTGCCACTGTTGTAATATCCTTGTATCATGTTCATGGTATGTCTAGATCTTTTTGGCATCTAATGTAATGATACCTTAAAATTAGAATAATAATTTTGTGTTAATAATTATTTAACAACAGCGGATCATTTTCCTTTTCTGGGGATGTCATCTTAGAATACACATTTGAAAAAGACAAGAGAGAATGATAATGAATACTTCATTTCATGTTTTAATTACACAGTTACATTGTTCAACACAGACAATAACCTGAATTAGAATGTTTTACAGCTTCACACATCCAACAGAGCGAACAGTTAAAGAGCGGTATTAGCAACAGGGAGGAAAGCATGCAAGAAATAAATACAAATCAGAATCGAATTCTTCTGGCACAGTTTACTTCATCTAAAAATGGCAACAGGACTGTTTGAAGAGGGAAATTAAACAAAAGGACAAAGATCTTCAAAGCGCCATCCCTTCCTACAGAAACATGTTTTTCTGTAATAATGTATTGCACATTACAGTATAGAATGCTTCCCTACACATATAAAACCATAAACCTTTATTCAGTTTATGCAAAGATTAAAAACAAGACCATCCTGAGCCATGGCTTTTGGGAAAACAAGTGCTGTATCCACTGTTTGCCACCTTAGCTTTCTACCGTAGCTATAATTTGGAGCCTGTTTCACAGGAAGGACAAGTCAGCATCACATCTGATGAGCTTTGAAGCTTCACCGCTTGGGGTTGGGAGGAAAAAATGCCAACCTGCTAATTTTCGTCTCTCTAAACATGTGTTTTGCCCATATCATGTACATAGTTAAACAATGTGTTTGTAGACCCTTGGATGGAATTCACAACAGCAGAGCCCTTATGCATTTGCCATATATAATATCTTCACAGAGAAAAGTAAATGACACCACAGCACTAATGCACTAATTGCATTTGTTTCATTACCCAGCTGATTTTTCTGTATCCTACTGTCCAATGAAACCAAGAAGAGTGAAGGACAATTTGCTCTTTTCTGTGTACATTTGGACGGCAGCCCCACATCCCCCACAATCAATCAAGCTGACGTTCTCTACTGCTGGGACATAACACAAAAATCTGAACCAAAGTGAAATTTAACTGAGATGGTTGTAGCTTTTGGTTGTGTTTTGGTCATTTATAATGGTCTATTGGGTTTGGCTTTGTTTAGTTTATCCGAGGGCTTACTCAAAGACATGGAGGCACACACAGAGCGCGCTTGAAAGTCGAATGGAACTGCCAACCACCACAATGTTGTCTGGATGTGGATATTATAGAAAAACATGGTACTGTACTGCAAAAAAGCTGCTGCTACATACTGTGAATCAATGTGCCACTGTACGCTGCCTGGGATGTTTCATTAAAGCTCTGAAGGTTTCAAGTAGTTTGTACAGAGACATAAAGAAAAAAAGATATTCTTAAAAATACATCCAACCATATGCACACAAGTACACACATACACACACACCATGCATTCATTTTTTTTTTTTTATCTCTGCAAGGCTTTGTGACTGTAAGAACACGCAATTAGCAGGCTGTTTGAAAAGAGAGGCTTCTATTGTTTTTACAGAAGCACTTTTCAGTATGTAGACAACAAGCGCTTTGATTGCTTGAATAATAATTCTACACATCTGAAACTCAGCCGGTTCGTTGAGCGCGGTCTTCACTCCTGGGCTCTGAGCGTGTGCATTTCAGACGCTTTGGTTAACTGGTGTAGCCAAGCTCTAACCTTATTACATCTGGTCTGGTAATTCACACCATATCAGAACCTATTATGGCAATGCAGGAGTACTTTGGTCTGTGCTTTTATTGGTTTTGGACAACAAATGGCATGTCATGGTCAATTCTCTGTTCGGTTTGGTAATATGCAGGTCTGACTGCATGTGCACCTGTTTCTAAATTCCAGCAGTATCAGTTTTGCTAGTGGGATGTGTTTAAAAAAAACAGTAAGGTGTGATAGGCATAAACAGATTTAAACATTATGAGTAAAGACAGTTCCTCTCAACTCTTTTGCTTTCATGATAACTTTTGAAGCAGCGTGTGTGTGTGTGTGTGTGTGTCCATGTCTGCTCTCAACCCGGCTTTTCAAAGTCCAGGTCAACCTCTCCTGGTGGTTAGCTGTATGGTCACAGGAGGTAGCTAGTGTGAGGGGGGGTTGTGAGCAGTGGTTTGTGGTAGTAGTGGAGGAATTCGGCATCAGGGGAAAGGAACAAGTTACGAAAAAAAAAGAGAAAAGGCTGAGGTCAGCGCCTTAACATGGTAATTCTAACACACATACATAAATGCTACACATGGATGCAGGGGTACCTTGCAGCTTATGTCATTTGAAATATGGTCTCAGATGGTCCAAAAAAAAAAAATCCAAAAGAATAAAAAGCAACAAAGAGTTTTTGTTTTTCCATGCCCTCACTGCAAAAACAAAGTTACCTTTTCTTTTTTTTCCCTTTTGGTCCAAGTGAAGGAGGCCAAACATGTAGGCTACACAATGATCAATACAAAATACGCACACACATTTTGTCAAGGCCTTGTGACTGTTTAGTATTCTCGTGTTTACCATCGGTTATTGCTGGAGCATGTGGGAAAGCCTGGAAAAAACCGAGTGAAGGAAGTGATGCTGCTCTCTTGGCCTGGAATTAAAGACCTGTCCCCAGTCAGCAGCTTATGCTCAAACTGTATCTTTGCAAAGGAACAAGAGTCAGCTAGGCATTAAGAGCAACATTTAAAGATTGGGTATCAAATTAGATTTGACATGTACTGTAGCTTAACACTGGCATATCACTTAATCCTGCACCATGGGAGAAACAAACACTCTTAACCACATACGTACAGATTGATGAGGCCCAAGAGAGAGGATCACTACAGGGGCGCTTTGAGCTAAATGGCTGGTAAGAAACGGAGCACTTGACGTGATGCGTCAAGATTTGACATTTCCAAAAATTTGTGCGAGTGAGAAAAAAAGAATCTAATTGAGTTACCACTGAGCCTTTCTATTAATACACAACACACTGTTGAGTCACCTACTGCGGGATGCAGAGCTATTTTACCGCTGTTGCCAACAGTCTCCTCCACTCAGGTCACATGACACTTTGATTTGAGTGAAAATTGAAAAGGTGTTTAACTTGTATGAGAGAAAAAAAAAGTAGCTGATCAATTTGAAAAACAAATGTACTGTGAAAAAAAAAATTCTGGACATTAAACTTTAAAGGTTTCTGTTATTTGGCAAACACATTTTTGGACCTCTTTAAATACTATGTACATTCACATTAAGTTACTGATGTTACTTTAAATATATTTATATGTATCTATATTATATGACACCCTATGGGCAGTTGCTGAGGTTCCATTCAGTAGCTGAATTCTCTTCATATTGCACCTCCGTCCTCTCACTGTCTTACAATGCGAGCAATACAAAATATTCTACAAGAGGGGTTTTCATCTCATTAATATAGATTCAACAAATCAAACAGGAAGTACAATGCGGGGCTTCCTCTCATAAACAAGCGTCGTTGCTCTGTCTTCACTGCTCAACCCAAACTTAAAGGAGGAAAGTGAAAGGTAACAAAACTAAAACAAAAATCCATCTTTCTGGATATACACAAGGGCAGCACATGTGGACATCAGCAACAAGAGACATTATTGAAAAATGAAAAGAGGAACAATATCTACAAGTGGGTTCAGCCCCACCCTTGTGACTGCTTTGTGGCTCTGTCCAAAGCCAGCTGAGGGGTAGGGCAGTCTTGAGTCAAGTAGTGGGGGAAGAGCGTAGAAGGGAGGAGTGGGGTGAGGGGAGGTAGAAAGAGAGAGGAGAACAAAGTCTACACCGCCCTTTTTTAGGCTCTTTCTTGTGTTTATCATGCTTTGGAAAAGGAGGGAGTGAATGCAAAGGTAAGAGCAATTCCTTGAAAGAGCTCCTCATTGTAGAGCTTTAATACAAAAAAAAGAAAGAGAAAAAAAGGACGACTTGCAAACAATCCTTCCGCGTGTCTCCGTAATTTGTAATGCCTTCTTGGACAATGTTTTCAAGCTTGCGTTGAGGTTTTTTTTTTTGTTTGTTTTTTTGGCAGCTCCTTTGCCAAGTATACATCATCATCATCTCCTTTGAGGCTGTGTAGCTTTTTCTTTCCTCTTTGTCTTTGTCCTCTCTACCATTTACAATAAAAACCACACTGTTGCAGGGTTTCCATCCATTTCATTAAGTCTTTCCTGTATGTAAGTTCAGAGCATTGTCCATATTCACTAGTCTGGGCCATCACTGAGGAATCGCTGCACTTTTATCCAGACCGCAGAAGGCAGCTGCAAATCAAAGCAGGTCACAGTTTTCTGTCTCTGGGTCCCGTTTTGCAGCTCCTCTGCAGCCCGGCCTTCTCAGAGCTGGCTTATCTGCTGAGGAGGTGATGTTGCTTTGCGTTTGGTTACAAGAAGAGTGCTTCTCTTTATCGCTTACTTACTCACTTTGGCAGTGTAATACAAAGGTTTGGATCATGTTATTTTTCATCTTTGAAATCATTTGGGTTCATAATGGTGCAGAGAGGTGAGTCCGGTGTAGATTTTCTTGGCTCGCTAGCAAGGTAGTTAGCAGTTCAAAATTAAGTTATTTTCATATCATTACTGTTATCATCATAATAATCATCATCACTATTATTCTTTATTTAGAATATTTGGACTTCTCTTTGTTTTCCCTTAAAGCCAGAAAGAAACATTTAATAAATACTAAGCTGTGTTTCTGAGGAATTAATCGCATCCCAACTTTTACCCCTTCCCTCATACAGTTGAAAATAAAAAAGAAAGGTATTGTGTTCCTTGCCTTTCTTCAATAGGACACTACAAAAAGTGCCACATCAGGGAACTGTTTGGACTGTTAGTGCACATCTCAGGGCTGGGTGCTGTTATCTCATTGGTGTTAAATTAAAGGGAAATCCTATCCAAGTGCTAATCGGCCTAGTCATCCCCCATCAATGCTGCCTTGTCACAGCCCTTATTGTGGACATTATTTACCATGCTTACATTACTGAGGGCAAATCTTCAAGTCAAAGCTCATGTTCTCAGCAAACACATCTGATATGTTTCTTCAACAGAGAAAGGAGACACTGCACTCGTCATGCTTTACACTACACTGAACCCCAGACCAGAATCTTTGTATCCGTGACTGTAAAAGAGAAAGTCTTCTGGGGTAAGGTGAGGAAATAAGTCCACCATCAGGTAATGAGAAAATGTTAAACATTAGAATATGAGGGAAATGAGAGCTGAAGAACAGGGAGGGAGCAGTTTGCGCTGAAGATTCCTCAGTTTGGTTTTGTGTGGAGTGTGAGCACTATCACTTCAGTATGCAGGGAAGGAACAAAGGTCAGACGTCAGCGAGAGGTGGCGTCCAATAGTGCGGGGGTGGCTGGAGTTGTGGAGCGAGAGGCACTGCTGGAACTGCTCTCTTTGGGGCTGGCAGAAACACTTCCACTGCCGCTACCGGCCCCTCCCGCAATACTGCTCTGGGCTGCGAGTGACAGGGGTCCTGGAGGAGTGCCCTCAGAGTGAGTGGGGGGTGCGCTGGACGAGGCGGAGGAGCTGGAGGAGGAGGAAGGGGTTCCTAGAGGGACACTGCTGCCCCCTGGCAGCCCCTGTAGGCCTTGACCACAGACATGGTGGTGCTTCTCCCAGTCTTTGTGTTGGCAGAAGGAGCCACAGTAGCGAGCTGTGTTGCAGCCGCTGCACGTCTCGCTGGCTTTCCTCCCACAATTCCAGCAGCTCTGTTGAGACAGTAGGGAGAGAGTAGGTTGATAAAAATAAGTCTACTTTCTATCCAGAGTTTTTACTTCCTAACTGTATTACTGTACAAAATTTACTGCATTAAAAAAAAAAAAAATTTGTTGTTGCATTGTTGCATGTTGAAACCTAAACTAAGTCACATTTATAAGTTTGTGTGTGTCATCTGCAATTTGTCTGTTACTCTTTGCATGGGGATTTGACGTTATGGATTTAATTCTTGGTCCAAGGCCACTGGTTTGTGTTACCAGCAGGTGGTGGTCAACTGCTCAGTAATGGCCTCAGCCTGGCACCCTGCTCCAACCATCTGGGTCTGTCTGCTTTTATTTACACAGACAACTGGACTGCTTCTGCAGTGATGATGACAACATGCTGCTGCACCAGACCAAGAGAAGCCAGCTGCGTGGATTACACAATACAAGATAAGGGGAATAGAGCAAAGAGTAATGGATGGATCAAGGGAAAAAGAAGCTGATGAGCGAGTGAGAAATTAAAGATCCAGTGAGAGGAGGATGAGGCAGTATGTTGGTGGGGGGTCTGTGATACTCACTTCACTGGAGTCTTCCTGCTGGTTGATGACTGTTAGTGCATCCTCAGAGGCTTGCCTCTTGGCTTCAGCCAGTGCCCTCTCCATTTTAGAGCGCTCAGCAGAAATCATCTCATGAGCCTTCCTCTCAGCATCTGACACTGCTTTCTGCAGCTCCGACATCGCCTGTCGCTTCACCTCATTCACTGCCTCCTCTATGAGAGAAACAAAGAGAAAGAAAGACAGAAAGAGAGGGGCCATCATTCCATCGAGCCCGCTCTGTCTGTCATCCTTTATTAAGGCTCTTTAAGCTGCCATCTTGTTGTATCGCGGCAAACAGATGTACATCATCCAAGATTTAAAACTTTATGCCAGAAAAGTGAAAAAGCAGCCAGACTTCAATAATTTATTCAAACATGTCTGGTCACAATAAATTTCAGTGCTGACAACAGCAGATGTCACCAACTTGGTTGTACATCAAGCCCCCTGAATGAATTGTCATCTTGTTATGAGAACAATTTTACCAGAAACTGACAGAGTTTACAGTAAAGGGTGAAGAATTTCCCCAGCAGTCAACAGACATGTCTCCACTGGAGGACTTCCTACAATGTAGACTTCATCACATGCTCTTTTGTTTTTCCAGCACGAGTCCACCATATGAGTAAGGAGGCTTTGTTTTTATAACAGGCAGGTGGGTAGAGTCCTTTCCAGATGGCAGTCTAAAATAGAAACTTCCTGTAGTTCCTTCTCAGTAAGAAGCCATAGTGATTACATTTTGTGGTCTTTTATTACTGGCCTCACAGTGCACATGTTTTCCCGTAGGACTTCAGAAATAGGTTGCCAAAAACATGCTATTTAGTATTCAAATGCTAATGCGGTATGCTCTGATAATGAGATATGAATTCCTCTAACTTATTTTGTACCATCAACAGGTGGCAACATTTTTAGAACTTGAGTAATATGTCTCCAGATAACCCACATGAGCCAATTATAGATACACGTGCACACGCATAAAAGCACGAATGACACGTTAAAGTGGATTGCTAGATGGGTTAGACGATGCTGTTCTCTCCACTGCTCCCCATTCCCTCCAGTCAGTGTTTGTTTGAAGGGAAACTCATAAATAACTGTCACTTTTCCTCGCCGCTCCACTCCACTTGTTTCAAACTACTGTGCAAAAAGATAGGCAGCGAGAGGGAGCCTTATCCACACTTTGCTGCTGTGTATATGCACACGGCAGTGTGTGTGTGGAGCACTACGTGAGCTTGTGTGAATTCAGCACTTGTATGCTAAAAAGTTTGTATTCTGTCAATGCTGTAAACATATAGTTATACTTAAGACACACGTCTCTATGCTTTCCCACATTCCCTCACTACCTTCATTTTATTTATACTCCTTTTTCCTCATACCCCTCCTTTTTCTCCATTTCTTTCTTCTCTCCCTTGCAAACACTATCTGCATTATTCCAAGCTTCTCAATTATCTGGCCTAATGCATGCACCACTAAGATTAGTTTGCAAATTTAATTAATTCTTATCAAGGAGACTGCATAGCAGATGCTGGGGCAATTAGCACTTAATGGAAAACACGGGGGCAGCAATATTAATGTTTTAATTCCACGGGGATTTGGCAAGTCCCTGAGATGTGTTATTTCTGTCTGCTTTTTCACACTTCAGATCTTATTTTTCAAAAGCACTGCAGTCTCTCAACCTGAACCAGACCAGAGAATACGTGTCTGGTTTTAATTAAAAAGCAAGAGTTGCCGCAGCTACATCAGGCAGACTACCTGGCTGCTGAGATTGAGCTGACACATATGCACACACACACACACAAACATTAGAGGTGAGATGCTGGGAGTGAGATATGTTACTCACCCTGCTTGTTTTGGAGGTGCTTTAGTGCTGGGGAGAGCGGGATGCTTGTAGTACCTGTATGAAAAACAACTGCAATTAAAAGAGCCTTTTCCTGCTGGTGAAAATGCAGCACAGTATTTTGCCGACAGCAGCAGCATCTTTTCCTCTGCAGGGTATTGGCGTATGAGTGCAGCATAATGGTGCTGGGACTGAGGTGGAACAAGGACTGAACCAGACTACTCCCGGGATGGACTCTATCTAACATGCAGGTCCCATGCGATGCAACACTCCCACCTGCTTCCCATTGGCTACAAAATTAGCCAAAAATAATGGTGTGAATTTTTTTTTTTTTGTCTCTATATCTCAGCGATTTGTTTTTGTGTATGAAATGTGAGTGATAAAAGTGGGATAAAAACTTGAGTTCTTCCCAGGATGATGGAGACCAGTTAAACTCCACCTTGTGCTGCGCTGCTGCGGCCTACGGTAGGCCCACTGACTGCATTTTCACTGCAGCTTTAACTGCAGTGGCCTTTCATAGTGGTGACAGATGGAGGGCATTTAAACTAATGACACAGAGGACCTCCAATCCTCTGGCCTGATGGACCTACAGCTGTAAGGCCTCTGCCCTGTCTGTCTGCAGCCAGGATGAGGGCCGTTGGTGGTTGTGTGTGCTTTGTTAGTCTGCGTGAGGTCAATGATGGAGACAATAGAAAGAAGAGGATGCCTGAGTCTTACCAGCTTTCCTCCAGATTTCTTCTGGCAGGTATCCTGAGGGAGGCCTGTGTAAAAAGTCTCGATGGATCTCTGAAACATACACACCCACACACACACACACAGGCTCACACTCAGTGTTGACTGCACACACACAGCAACAAACTGTTGATCTGCTCGAACACACATCCATTCATGACTACCCTATAGTTTCCAGTTCTATTTTTGGAATTGATAAAAATTACGTTTGTGGCAACATCAGTGCAGTAAATAGACTGCCACCGACTTTTTCAACCATTTCTGGGAAGGAACTGGAATATGGGAGCTAGAAGTGAATACGAATCTTAATTATGAATGAGCATGCTGTCGACATAAGGGTGCAATCAGCTGGTTAAAGATCCAGGATGTTGCGAGTAGATTTTCTTGTGCCTCCCAGTGTGAGCTAAAATTTGTAAATCTGCTGTAAATATCATCATCTGACAGACTCGTTGCATCTAAATTGATACATTAAGGCATTTTCAGCATTTTAAGTAAGCCCTACCTTGCTGTGAGTGTTCTGTTTTGCCAAACATACCCTGCGTGTGTTTGTCTACCTGTCTGTCTGCCTGTCTGCCTTTCAGCAGCCGAGGAAGTTCCTATGGGCAGTGATTCGCTGCTGCTAGCTGTGTTGGAGGAGGAGTTGTGATGAGGAGGAGGAAGAGGAGGAGGAGGAAGGCAGTGCTGTCCGTTGCTCCCACCTTTTTTCATCTCCTCCACGTCACTGTAGCGCCGAATCCAGTGATTCATCTCCTCCCGGTCGGCCTCCTGGCAGCGGCGCAGCACCGTTAAGGAGCGCCTTGTCTTCTCTACCATGTCCATGATGCAGTTCAGGAGCTGCAAAGGCAAAGGATTCAGGATATTTACTCAAAGTGATTAATGAACAAGAGGAAGAACTTCGAAAAAAAAATAATGAGAAGGAGGTTAAGCTTATAAAGGAAAGGTTTTGAAATGGAACATATTTTTAAAAACCATTAAAAAAAAATTTAATTGGTCCTGAGAACAAGACCTCTTCAAAAGTGAAGAGCCACTTTTGGAGCCACTTTTCTTGTCTCAAAACCAAACATGTGTGCTTGCGTGCAGCGGCTGTTCATGTCTCTACTGATCTGTTCATGGATTCTGTGCTTGTCAGTGAATTTCAATGTCTGAGAGCACAACAGCAATGATAATGTAACAGCTGGGCTGCTGATGACAATTTTGAACCAATTCCTTCCACCCTTATGCTCTGTTCCTTGCCAGCTCAACAGATTTCCCTTCTTCCTCCCTCCCTCTATTGTAACCAGTATAACTGTTTTCCAAAGTGCCCTGTCTTTCCAGACATAGAAAGGTCTGCTAAATGGGTTTAGCATGGTTGACATTCAATCTATATCATTATTCCCATTCATCTTTCCCACTCTCTGTCTGACTTCTTTCCTCTGCCTCTCCACCACCTCCCTCCCCTCTGAGTTAGCTATATTTATTTCAGTGAAGTGTTTCTAATTTGGCAGGGGTCCAGGCCTGGCCGGTTCTCTCCATGACTGCAGCTCTTGTCTCAGCTGCTCTCCCCAGCTGGAGCTGCTCTCTGCTGGGTCCTGAGCTCCATCTGGGGCCCTATTTCTCTCTCTCTCTCTCTCTCTCTCTCTCTCTCTCTCCCTCTATCTCACTCACTCACTCACTCCTGCACTGTGTGCATGCTTCTAGCCTACATGGCTTTTCATGGAGCTGAGTGCTAGGAATCCAGATAGGTGTGTGTCTGTTGTTAATTCACCACACTGACGCAGACCTCGTAAGATCAGTTGTCTGTCAACTGCTAACTCAGCTGGGACAAAGGCTGTTCTGTCTGTCAACATCTCCCATCCTTGTCATCTACATGCCATCTTTAGTACTAAATGTAACTTTAATCACCCACCGACCTCTTAGCTCTTTTTTTTTTTTTAATGAATGAAGAAAAGAGGTGGTTGTCATTAAGCACAGCCGCCATGCTGATACATACATTATCGAGGTGCTTCCATTCCTCTGCCCACTCTCGATCTGTAAGACGGTGGTCGATCACCTCCTCTTGGCGAGCTCCGTGCACTGCTGTAACAAAAACATAACAATAATGTGCCACATTATTGTCATGTCAAACTTCCCACATCATCAAGTGTTCAGCACAGATTGTTCTAATAACTGTGTCAACATAATGAAATAAAATCCTGGTCTAATTTCTTAGGGCTCACTAATTATGTACAGTATATCTGTTAGTTGGTGCCTTTGTCCACTAGCCGAGTGTGCTAATTTTATTCTCTTGTTTTTAATTTATTATATTTTCAGTGCAATTTTTGCTGCATGCATTTTAATGTAAAGCATATAAAGAGGAGAATTTGCACTGAAATGAGCCAAATTTCACATGAACTAAATCACACATGAGGAGCTTGAAGTGACTGAAACACCCTGCAGCATTAAGCCCACTGTACGCTGTTTTCCATTTGCATTACTGTTTTTTAATCAAATAAAAGTGACACACACACACACACACTCATATCTAATTAGTGAGATTTTTTTGGCTACAAATTGTTTCTTTCTATTTGGGAAAGCAGAAGGAAGGCATATATGGTTGCTACAGTTGACCACATGGGCATGTATGGCTGTGGTCTTTATATAGACACAGTGCCACAAGGATTATCACGCTGGACTGACAGCTGGCCTTTGTTCTCAACATACACCCCATTTATATATACTGAAGCTCACTCAGTCTTGACCGTGAAACTGTGTGCAGTATGACTGTTGGAATTACTGACTTATCTAATCAAATGAATGCTTTGCAGCTGTTCTACCTGTCTGCCGGTGCCTGTCTCGGACTTCACGGTGGTCATTATGTCTGTAAGCATCTCTGTATTGATGTGCCAGGGCCATGTCTTCTAAACGATAGTGCTGGGGTCCCACTTGGGGATTGGGCGGGTGGGGGATGCCATTGGGAGGGTGTGTGGGGAGTCCATTTGGAGGAGGGTGAGCAGGAAGACCTGTGCTAGGGCTGAAGCGTTGGCTGGGGCTGATGGTGCAGGGCCTCTTAGCCAGGTGCTCCGGGTGCAACCCATCTCTCTCTGAGCTGTCTTTGGTCCTGTGGAGGACGACAAGGTTGGGGATTAATTCAGTGTTTCACTGAGTAATTCAGTGTTTCTGAGCCCAGATGGGCTGGGAAGGCTGATTAGCTGCATACACACAAACATTTTTTTTTTTTTGGATGCCATTTCTCATCAGTGCTTTAAAAAGTAATTGCAAATGTATCGTCTGTAACCATTTTAAAAGTTGAGAGAAGAAAATGCAAACCTTTAACGTTCCAATGTTACTGCAAGTGTCTTAAAACTTTAAAAATACACAGAATTCTTTATCTCTTCATCTCATGTGCATTGCTATTTAATTTTATTTTCAGGTTTTGTTGCATTTATTTACAAATATAAATGTGATGTATAAATATATATACAGTACTTGTAAGTTCCCAAATTATCTAACTTACATATTGTACAAATTTACAAAAATTTACTTCTATGAAGAAACAAACATCTGCATCATTCATTTCTCGTCTCACTTTTTGAAAATGAAGCTTTTGTACTGCATTTATGTGTGCAAGAAAAGAATTAACCTTTATACAGATTACTTCATGTTTCTCTT
This sequence comes from Pterophyllum scalare, assembly GCA_024447675.2. Taxonomy (NCBI): domain Eukaryota; kingdom Metazoa; phylum Chordata; class Actinopteri; order Cichliformes; family Cichlidae; genus Pterophyllum; species Pterophyllum scalare. The sequence goes on along the minus strand of JAMQGT020004935.1, from coordinate 79,060 downwards.
GCTAGTCCATCCGTGGCCCTGCCAAACCACAGTGACTAATATGGAAACTGTGGGATGGCTTGGCAAGCATGAATATACAATGCCAGTGTATTATGTCAGAGTTCAGGAGGGCATGACAAAGTAAAAGCCAGAATCTCCTTTAAATTTGATCAAGGGGGGACAAAAAAGCAGCTGTAAATGTGTAGATGTGATTTGTTTTACAATTCCTATCTGTTGTCTATGTACTAACGTATCTTTGTATTTGGCATACTGTAAAAAAACATATAGTAACAGCAGAATCTGATGGATTATTTTTCAATGAAGACTCAAAAGGCTTGGTTACACACCGCAGCATCTAGCATTGCAAATTATACTGGTCTGAGGAGGCTCCAGTAAGGAACACAAATGTGTCTCTTCTTAAAGTTCAACAACTCCCATATGGTGTATGCCAGCCCGCGTACATACTTACGCACACATCTTATGTATCCCTGCTGAGAGGTGCTTGTTGTTCAATGGCAGTAACTCTGTGCCTCTCCAAAGCTTTTGCACAGCTGTACACCATATGTATAAAAAAAAACCAAGTCCAAGTGTACACCCTGCATCTCAAGCTCTTAATCTGAATATCCTTCAGCCTACTCTTAGATTGCAAGTATTTCTCCCACCCTGCTCTTCGGCTTAAGGGGCAATATGGGCTGAATGCTGTGTATTTGGCAGATGTTTAGTGACACTCATTTTTGTTTGTGTATTTTAAGTGTATGTGTGTGTGTGTGTGTGTGAGAGAGAGAGGCTGTGTTTTCAAGCCATCTGGACAGTTTAAATGGGAGTGTTGATATTAATCTGTTTAGCTGGATAGCAATAGCCAGGCATTCAGATGGAAATCACTCTTTATTATCCTGGGGATCAAAGGCGAATGAATGCAACACTGACGATGATGGTGTGTGTTTACGGGTGTGTGTACTCGTTTTCGGTTATCCGTTTCTATATTATTGTGCATGTCAGCTATAATCGTACACATCCCTGGTTGTAGTGTCTAACAAATCAGAGGTACAGCTGGCATGACGTAGGCCTTGGCCCAGCTGTACACCCCCACCTCCCTTCCTCTGAGTCCTGCCTGCTGCGTATAAGCCAGTGGTTGTGAGGAGGATGTGTGGGGATTACAGTGGGATTGCATGTCCAGCTCCAACCTCTAGTCCCATTCAAAACCATAACCATCACACACCTCCCCACACCCTGCCTAGGATGTGCTCAGTATTGTGGCCAGCACATCACCATCTGGACACATCCCTGACATATGGACAGCGGCTGGGAGCCCGCAGGTCAGGCAATGTAAGAGGGAGGGCGAGAGAACGGGGTGAAGAAGTCATCAGAAAAGAAGGGCAGCGCCAGTAAGAGAAGAAGCAAGAAATGAAAAAGGGAAATGTCAGTTAATTCTCTCTTCTGTTATCCTCTTAGCTCAGTGAATAAATCAGAGTGCCAGGGAGTAATGTGGGACAATAGCAATCTGTAGCTCTGTTAGAATTTCTGTCTGTCTTTAGATAATGTTCAGGACATGTACTGTACTTTGGTCCCTGCTCTCTTCCTTGGATCTCTTTTTCTTTTGCCTCTCAGTCTCTCTTTTCCCTTTCCTTTGCTGCATTTATCTCTCTCCTCCCTCCCAGACAGCTGGCAGAGGCAGTCTGGCATCAGGGCTGTCCAGACTTCCGCCTCCCGCACAGAGGATTTATAGCCTCCCCCTGTCGCTTGGCATTCTGAAATACCCTAAAATAATTCATTTATAACAGTCTGTGAAAGACTCTGCCAATGCATGTTCACTTCTGAAGTCTGTGCTTTCCTTGTTTTTAACAGAGAGATGTTACCTGTCAGGGGTCCTTCTCTTGCCATGCTCATTCATCTCCAGCATTATCTCAGAGGAGTCGAGGGGTGAGCTGGCATTTGCGTCCAGGAGTAGCTGCTCATGTTGGGCCAAATACTGAGCTGGGGTCTGCTTGGCCAACCTGGCACAGTGAAGCAGTTCTCTCTGCAGCAGGGGCAGGTTTGCCTTCAGTGGTAAAAAGAGGGAAGACGTATATCACTGATTAGGAACAAAATAAGTTGTTGCAGGAAGGACATACTGTAGATTTATTGAACTGGTATGAACATAGATTGTTGAGTGGACAGGAAAAGAGCCGAGAAACTTACAGTGGTATCACAGATAGATGAGGTGAGAGTGAAATAATGCCAGATTAGGATGAGAAAAAAGAAAGTGATAGATGAAGAGACAGGATGAGATAAGGCAGGTCCCCTGACACATTCCTCTAGCGTGCGTCTCACTCTCTTTCTCTGGGGTGTGCTGTTGTGTGTCTTTTATCTATGTGTGTTACGTGTGAATGTGTGTGTAACAATGCTGTCAAATAACTCTCTCAGACCTGTCTGGTTGATATAGCACAGCTATTGCTGCAATGTCCCAGATGTGGAGGATCATTGCACGCCAGGAGGTCTGACACTCACACACACACAATATCACACACACCCTTTTCCCCAGACGTTACCATGCACATCTTACCACTGTTTATATACAGTATGATGGCCAGCGCACGCAGACAGTACATACATATAGATTTCCCTTTTCACTTCTTTTTGAATCCTTTCTGTTTGCAGCACGAGGAAAGGAGCACGTTTCCTCATACACTAAAGCACTGATCGCATAGAGAAGTAAACTTTGTGCATTTCAACTGAAGACATCAGGCCTGATTTGTTTCATATGAAGTCTACAAACAGACATTTACCTTTAAGAAAGGAATGACAAACGGCCTCAGAGGGAAGTTGGTGGCCTCGTGAAGTTTAGAGTGAAACTCTTCAATGGTGAGAGTGGAATTCTATCCAAGACAACAAGAAGTTTGCAGCAAAGAGAGAACATAAGAAAAATGATTTTTTAACACTTTATTATACAGCTGAAATCATTCCAACTGATGCAGTTTCCTTATCATCTCCACAACATGTCTTTATCTGTTTATATTATGTGCACACATTCCTTAAATGTGTAAGTACCATGATAAGTTGTGCAGAAGAGCTTAATCTGGGCTCAGATATTTATACAAAATGAATTCTGCAACACAATTAACTGTTATGATGCCATAAAGAACAATAAAAAGATAAAGGAATTACTATGTGCAGGTATATTATAGCATTATTGAAAAGAGTAATCAGAGGAATTCTACATAAGCATAAACACAACTTACCACCAGTCCCAACACAAGGCTGCGCACTCTCTCTCCAATCTCAGGCGATATGTCGTTGCCAAATTGCTGCAGCGTGGTGAGAAAGCGCTTTAGCTTGCAGAGCTGCCGGGCACCACAGGCTGGCGGGAGCTGTTGGTTGGACAGCGAGGCTGTTGAGGACATGGCCGGCCCGTTGCTGAAGCCGTTAGGAGTGGACGGAGCACCGTTTAGCGATGTCGGAGAGTGGCTGCTCCCATTCAGCACTGCAGATAAACAGACAGAAGGAGGAGGCAGCGTGAATTGGGTCAGTAGTTTCGGAGGGGCCTGAGGGGCATCTGACAGATCCAGGGGCATGACAAGAACAGAAGCCTTTAAATCCTGATGACAGAGGAGTGTTTGGCTGAGATGAATTAACTAAAGCGAGCAACAGATTTAAATTTGAGACCACGTCTCCAGTACATGACAACTGTAGTGATGCAATTTGCTGCTAGCTGCTGTGTGTGTGCTTGAGGTAACTTCAGCTGTCTCACAAGTGGTACCGTTTGACTCCCACCCCAACCTATCCATCTCCCTCTGTATCGGTCTATTCCACCCTGCTCCTCACTCACTCACTCACTAGGACACAACTATAAGAGGAACTTGTTAAAGAGGTCCCAAAAATAGTCCTATGGCCTGTGTTACTTTTATTCCAGTAGCAGGTGTGTAGCTAAATCTGGGTCTGCACATGTCCACCAGCTGAAAGTACATTTGCAGCTTTGAGGTTCAGAATAGGCACAGCATTCATACACATTTATAATCAGTCGCATATTCGTCGTAATGCAGGCACAAACAAACAGATAAAAACACAAACACATATGACCTCTCCCCCGAATTTCTCTTCTTCATTCGGTCCTGTTGCTCGCTATATATAAAAAAACGTATATGTCTCCATGCATGAATGCTGTATGTATGCTGGAATAACTGATGATGACAAAATATGACATTGTTTTCTCTCTTTCTATTTAAAGTATGTACCTAAAATGTCATCATAACAGCATATGACAGCACTCACAGTGAGCACAGCATCCAAAATGTCGTTTTATTACTGATGCAGCTGTGTAATCTTTTCAGTGTGTATTTTGTAGGGCTCTACAGTGAGCTACTGTTGACTGTACTGGTCTAGTTGCTGTGGTTCCTCTCAGGCACGCTTGTTGCTCTAATCCACGGGTCGAGCACTTGAACACATATGGACTAACTCATGTGATTCTAATAGGCTGCACTTGTGTTCTGGTTTTAGAGAGAGGGTGAGGTGCAAGGAGAGAGCTACGCTCCTGACCACCCGCCACAACAGGTGAAACAACATAGTCTGTCATTGCTATATAGGGAAGAAAGCACTCTACACACTGAAACGCCATCCCGGCCGATGTACCCTGTACCGACTGCCGCCTGACCAGCTGGTAAACAACACAGGCACACATGCATACACAATGCCATAGCCACACTCACACACGCACTCCAAGACACTTGTCCCACCAGCAAGGACGTTATGCACTCCAAAAGACGCATGCACACGGACCCCTACAGGGACACACACCTGACACCCAAGTGACTTCAACATTTGTTCATCAGAGCAGGGAAGAAACACATATTCGAAATTTTCCTTCCTTTACACAAGCGTATAGAGTGACAGATGACCAAAGTAGAACAAATGGCCTTGTAGTCCATCGCAGATGGCTGCTGAGGTATTGCAGAAATGTATGCATTTGCAAACAGCCTGGTCAATATGTAGTAGGTCTTAACATAATAAATGTTTTTTTTTTTTTTTTTACTGAAAAACAGCTGCAGTAAAAGTTGTAATTTTCAGGGCAAATTTAGGAAAAGGAAAAGAAGTCAAAAAGGGACCAACATTTCAACAAAAACATAGACACACCGATCACACTGTGATATTACCTGCTAGGCCATGGGTTGGTGTACAGTAGTTTTAACCCCAATAACAACTACCTAGTCTATTCATTTCAGCTCTGTAGAGAAGTGTTTACAGTGCCTTAGATACCAGCTCACACAACTTTATCCTTGTCCTGTTTTCTATGAAATAAAGGTTTAGAGCAATTCCATTCAGGAGTCACCAATGCAGCACGCCAATCAGTGCTTTCCTTACACCAGTCTCACAGCATCTAAGCAATCAGTGTGATATGAATAGTTTATTTTAAAAAGTTTGGACTATAGACGATGCTCATGGTAAATGAATCAGAATCTGAAGTGGAGGTGTTCTCATTCTTAGAAATAGGATAAAAAACATAAAAAAGGATCCTTACTTGATTTACTAGTGGTAGGGGTGAATGAAGCATTGCGATTGGTTGCTTGGCTGACAGCCGGGGGGAGGAGGCATGGTGGGTGGGGTGGACCTGGGCTGGGTTTTCACATCCGCAGGTGAATCTGGCATTGTTCCAACCTTCTGCACTCTGCTACCTACAATATAAAAGGAGAAGACAGACACAGTTGTCAAGATGGAACTCCGTATTTTCAAAGTGGAGGCTGCTGGGTTAAGAAGAGAGCACTGACATCTTCACCTGGGAGCTATTAGTTGTTTTCTTAAACCTTGCATATATAGAACAAAAACAAATCAATGCAGCGAGTTGAAATGAATCCAAACTTCTATTGTCTTTCCTGTTGGAAATTCATGGGCCTGGGAGACATACAACACCTGCTCACTAGCTCAGCTGCTCCTGACTGAGATCTCCCTTTTGCTTCCCTCTTGCTCTCTCTCCTTCACGCATACACAATCCATGTAGCTGTGACATCCCAATCAGAGCCCCTCCACTGTAACCTCCAACACCCACACACTCCTCCCCGCCTGTCCCTTCTCGTTCCCTAGTTCAGACAGCCGGCTTGATAGCCAGTGACAAGTGCAGCTGGATCTGCTGCTGTCCATCACTGTGGCCTGGCTTTCAGCGGGGCTCTGTCCTGCTACCAGAGGCTTCACTGTCCTCTGCCAGACACCCTGCCAGGACCAAACAAGGCAAGGCCAGGCTCTTTAGTGTGAAGGCAATGGATGGTACAGCAATGGACATGAGAAGAAAACACAACACGTGGTTGATGTGAGATGGCCGCAGGCATGTGCGAGGACTGATGTGCTATGTTGTATATAAGTGGGAGGGGGCCTTGGTAATTTATATGCAGTGCATCTTACACAAAAACACTCAATGCCAAAACTGCAAACACTAAGTCAATCTATCTATCTATCTATGGAGTGTTGTCTTTCCGTCTGTGTTTTCAACTGTCAGTGCAGCTGCTGGAACTAGATCCTTCTGCAATGTAAACTTGAGCTGAGAGTGTGATGACTTTTTCAGCCTAAGAAGATAGTGGGGGAATGAAGAACAGGGTAATGAATGTGCACAATGTAATAAAAAAATCAAATAAAATCACTATTAACACCCAGTTTATACACACATTTGAGTACTGCAACTCTATTACTCAAGTAAATACATACATTCAAGTTCAAAGACTAAGGAGAGTGGCCTATCTTCCCTACTTTAGCAAAGCAGATGTAAACCACACTGCAGACTTTCAATGCTTCTTGACTCATGATGCATCCTCACTCCTTCTCTTCATCTGTCTTGTAATGCATCACAGAAGCAGAGAATCCAAACAAGTTACTATAGTAGCTTTTGTATTTTGCAGTGGGATTTTCATAAAACTCAGCATAATATGGTTGGCAAAGCTGGTCTCACGCATAAGCAAATCAAGTTTCAGGCTAGCAGAAACCTTTATTTTTTCCTTTTCCCATTTTTTTATTGGCTCTTTTGGTGTATATTTTTATATGGTCACCAAAATACAATACCAGGCTATATTTATGATCTGTTTAAATAATACTCCTGGTTTCATCAAATCCTGCTGCCGATATTAGAGCTGGTGTCTCGTTCATGTGTGCATTATGGGTTTTACCTGTATTTTAATGCAAGTAAGTCAGACTAACCCTAAGTTAAAGTCCTATGGATAGATTGTGTAAGGCCAGTCAGTATCTCTGACAAGATAAATGACAAGTATTCCTCCAAAGTTGCCAAAAGAAAAACAAAGAAAATGGATACAAGGCGCAGAAGCTGGGATTGAGATTTTTGCCAAATTTGGAAGAGGAGACAAATAATTAATTATTTACCACAGACGGCATTTCGCAAAGTTGATAAAGTTTCCCTTAACGCAATAACTGACAGTTTTGTTTTAAGTAGTTCAGCGACTTTCCCCCTTGTATATATAAGATCAAATTTCAGTAATGATTTTGGGGAAATTTGATTTTGCCACCATTAAAGATTTTACAGAAAATAATGTAATGGGTGAAATCCATTTAAACAGCATGTTCACACATATCTGTTGCTTGTCTTGGCTGCTAAAACACAGTAGACACAGAGGAGCCTGCCCACCATTACAACAACATGGTGAGACAGTATTTTCTTTACACAAAGGAAAAAAAAATTACACATCACTTTCCCAGTTTCACAAAAATGGACAAATGATCATGCACGTGATTCACTGTCTAAGTTTATGAACTTCCCCCCTAACTTAAAAACACAAAAATTTGAATTTTTAAGAGAGCTTGGATGATTTTCCTCTGTCTCTCTTATATGGATGCTGTTTATGCTTGTGAATCTGTTTGATTATTGTGCTTGTGCTTTGAGATGTTGCAGAGGCCTCTGATATAAGGGCATCATTTTTCACAAACACTGATTATTTTTATTTTTTATTTTTTTTAATATAAATTAATGTCATCTGGGGCCAGACACAACCAGTTAGTAATAATGTCTAACACTTCTACTAATAAAAAAGACAACAGAAACCCTACCAACACCGCTTTCAAAGCAAAATGTGTTAAACCCTCACTGGGCTTTATATATGTAGCTACAGCATATTAACTAATATATTAATTCACTGCAAGACAATGCATTTTCATTTCCTGTGAAATGTTTTTCTACACAAAACCCCTGCCTCAGTTGGCCTCGGTCCTTGGTGTTAGCCTATTTCTGAGAGCTCCTGTAGCAGCGTTCAACAGCTGGTGTCTGTATTTAAAGAGTGCCACACTGGAGTGTGCAGTGTGAGAGCCACTGACACACTGATCCTCAAGAACACGAGGGGCACTCTGCTGTTTGCCCGATGCCAGATGCTCTAAACATAAACACACAAGGTTGTAGATAGAGGCAAATGAGGCTGGTTGGTATAAATAGATGCAGCCATTCTCTTCTATACACTGCTAAACATGTAAAAACACTACATGCTGCTGAAATGGTGGACTAATTCCTGTATAGAGGCAGCCATATGTTTCCATAAACCACCTCTTTGAGTAAATTTATTATGCCGCAGTCTGTGCAAGTTCTTTTATAGAGTGTATGAAGTGTATACCGACAAGTGTGAAGCTGCTTACAATAAATGGAGAGGAGAAGAGGATAAGGGGACCATTCTGTCTGTCTGCTCCCACCGTGGGATTATAGACAGCTGTTTAATCTGACCAGCTACAGAGACAGGGCAACACGTACACACCATGCTCTGGATTTTACTTTTAATACATTAGGAAGTCTGCAAGGTCTGGATCCCCATCTGTGACCATCTGTGCTCCAATTGTGCTTTGTGTTGAAGGACAAAATATTTATAAAGTATAAAAAGAGAGCTGCGTAAGCCAGGTAAAGTGGACCTGTGGTTAAGATTGAGGTTCGGGCATTGCTTCTGTCTGTACGATGCTATCCCCCACCCCCACCATCCCACCCAACACACGCACGTGTGCACACGCACATCTGCAGTTTTTTTTTTTGTCCAAAATATTTCAGAATATTGTGCTGAAAATAAGACAGCATGATACAATCATTACCTACCTCTCTCTGCTGTTGTCTGTGGCTGTTTGCCTCTGTTTCTCAGACTCTCTGAACAGCTGTATATCTGTATGTTTGACGTAATCGGGGCTAAAAAATTGCTCACCAAAGAAACAGTCCTCAGTCTGAGTTCTAAAAATGTTCTCTGTCTTCCATGCTCCCCTTGTGCCATGATGAAACAAGATGAAAAACAATTCACTGCAAGACACACAAAACCACAGATAACAAACTGTACGAGTGCATGCACAGCGCCATGGTTTGTCTAAGTCATTTGAGGGTCTCATTATAGATTTAGAAACACATGTTTTCATGTTTGTTCCTTAAGACAAGCACAGATAGAGATATAAAGACCACCATGTAATGATAAGATATTAGAAGGTCATTCAGATGCTGGTAGTGCAGTGTGGTCTCATTTTACATGTCTGTGCATATACTGTATGTGTATCTAGGCATTTGTTCTTCCACTGGAAATGCAGCTGCAACTTATTAGCTTTAGCTAACCGCTGCAGAACAGTCCCTTTTAAATCCCCCTGTCTATTCAGTCTCTCATACTCCGCAGAGACTCTTGTCAGTGACCACATAGCCCTAAAATTCTCTCTCTGTCTCTTGCTCCTTCCCTCCCACTGTAATTCCCCCAGTCTCCAGGAATGCTGTTGTTTTTAATTTCTCCCAGCTGCTCTGGCTGGCTGCCCAGCCGCCTGGCTTTCCACATCTGTTCCCTATCACACCGCTGTGGAGTCCACACAAACAGCGCCTAAGCCCCTGGCCCCCAGACCCCCACCAGGCCTTTATATCAAAACACTGGGGATTGCAGCCCTGCACCCTGGACCTAAGCCTAAGGGCTACAGCACCTACAGCACAATCCATTCTTATGTTACCAGCACAAATATCGTTGAAATAAAAAGGACTGTGAACATCATTAGCACAAAATTAATGTCATCTTCCTGAAACCTGGAGTGAATCAAGGTTGTTTTCTGTCTGTATGCCTACTTCTCCACTTTGAAATTTGCCTTGTTATCAGGGTGCACTGAGTCACAGGTAAGATAGGAATGTGTGTGTGCGTGCATAAATATTTGTGACTCGGCACCGAGGCTGCTTCTGCAGACAGATCCCAGACTCCGCTTCATCTTGAGCTGATTTAGAGTTCAGAGGCTTTAAAGCCCTCACTAATGACAGGGTGGGAGGCAGGCCGGTGCAGTGTGTATGCACACAAACGCGTATGTATATCTATCTTTATGAGGACTCACATTAAGTAGTGTATTATCTGGCCCTTTGCTCTCACCCTAATCTGAACCAAAGTCTAACCTTAACTCTGAAACGACCCATTGAAGGTAAGTCCAAATGTTTTCCCTTCACATCATTGCAATGTCCCCACTCCTATGGTTCAGATTACAGTTGCCCGAGAACACGTTCAAACACACACACACCAACACACACACACACACAGACACACACACACACATTAAACAGATACACAGATGGTTTCACACGTGCTTACAAGTTTTCAGAATGCGTATGCTCACACTGAGGACACAAACATTGACATTTTGCCCTTTGTTACTTATGAATCACTGTAAAATTACACATGTGCGGCATATGGCATAATAAACATGGTGACCAATAACAAACAGGGGAATAAGGAAGGGAGGATGGGGGACTGGCTGTCTTCAAGCGCTGACAACAGCCACGCTGTCTTTGATCAGATTACCACAAGCAAACCGTTGACAATTCACTAGCTTTTTAAGTCAAACACATCTACATTTTCTTTTGAATGATTAAACTGGAGAGAGAAGAGCAAGAATAACTTTAAGGCAAGCAGAAGGTGAGGAAGGATCAAAGATAATTTATCCAGGACCAGAGGTGCTAAGGTTAGAGGAACAGTATTTCTGCCTCTCAAAGCTGCAGGGATGCTGTCATACAGCGCTTATATCTGTGAAAGCTGTTGATGTAATTGTATTGAAGTTCTAGCGACCATCTGTTCTCCTTTGGGAGGGCCTGGCTCCTCTCGTCGGCAGTGAAGTGGTTATGTGCAGCATATCACTGCTGCCGACGTGCTTGCAGAGAAAAAACTTCCTTTTCAGATTTTCCCAACGGCTGCTAATAAAATCCAGATGCTAGACTGTTTCTGCCTCGCTCCCGCTTCCCTTACTCCTCCTTCTCCATCTTCTGTCCTTCTGCATCTCTTCTCTTAGCCCCCCCCCAATTTATCCTGTCCTACTACACTGATAATCATTTTTTCTTCTTTTTATATCTACCTGTCCTCCCTTTGCCCTGTTCTTCATTCCCCCACCATGCATCCATCCTCAACTCCTTACTTCTCTCCAGCCACTAACTCAGAGCCATTCCTAAATAAAGGAAAGTATTTGTGACATTCGGCCGAGGTAGGCTGTGCCAAGAACAACTCCCTGGCTAGCCAGACACATCTGGAGTGTGTTAGGACTGCACTGGGCACTGGTAACGACACTGGCTATCATACCGCACATACACACGCACAAAAAATTGTCCCAAATACAAGACCATCAGAAATGTTTAAAAGCTGGAGTACATACATTTTTACAAAGCTTACTGTGTTTAGTTCACATTGAAATCTGTACTTCAGATTGCTCACCATACATGCCAGAAGCTGCAGGCACAAATTCTCAGTTGTGCTTGTTATTGTGTTCCTTACCCTTCCTCAGCAGCAATAGGGTAAATCACAGTTTTTATGCATAATTATGCAAGTGCATGACTACATGTATGCATTCTGTGGAGGTATGTGAACAGCACCAGAGCACACGCTTGTGTTTTGTGCTTCTGCATGTGTGTGAGTGTGTGTGTGTGTGGGTTTGCATGTGTGTGTGCTTGTGTGGCTCCCAGGGTCCCTGTGTGAGAGGAGCTGAACACCTGAACATCAATAACTGTCATGTGAGCCACCTGGGACCCCACAGCCAGCTTGCACCATGGGCACACAGCCATCACCAGCACAGCTGCCACAGAGAGGGGAGGGAAGGGGATGGGGTTATAGAAAGAGGGGGGAGGGAGGCTGAGAGCAGAGATGTGGGGGAGGAAGTAGGAGACAAGACAGAGGCACAGACATGAGGAAGTGACTGTGCATGTGCATATAGGAATGGGACAGAAAAGCAGGAAGGCAGACAAACGAGCAGAAAAAAAAATCACATGTAGCTTCTGCTGCACATAAAAACTCTGTTATTTGTACTCATCTACATCTCTCCCCCTCCTCATCCTGTCAGCCATGCACCTAATTTTGCCAGCTGAGAGCTCAGCCCGAGGCAGCCACGGAATAACATCAGATAAGACTTTCTTTTGTCTTTCCTCTTTCTGATGAGCTCAGTTATTGGGCTTCCTCAAACATGGCATAATTAATCATAACACCAAGTACACAGTTGATGTATTGGTGTAAAATCCCTTTTTTTGTGCCATGCACGGAGTCATGATTGGCATCACAGCAAAGCGAAAGTGTAAACTTAAATTGAGCACAACTGAACCAAAAATACTTTCAGAGTTCTTCAACTTGACGCAGCATGACAAGATCCACCTAGGTATCTGATTTTGGGTTAGGCAGCAGGAATCAGTAAATAAACTATATTGAGAAATCACATTTGGTCAAAAGGAATTACTGCCTCACTGATCATCTGGAGGGTCTGTTGCTGACTTCTTTAATCGCTGACCAATATCAGTTTCATAAATGCAAATATTTCAAACTTGCAATCAAACTAAAAATGTGTTTGAAAAAGTATATTCACAGTGAGCACACTTCCCCGATTCAAACACCTGCAGCCTCACCCAGCACCAATTAGCTCATCAGACTTTTAATTACTCTGTTAATTGCATACAGGCAGCATGAAGGGCAGCCTGGGAATAGGGCAAGGAGGCCTCCTGAGGACCCAGTCTGACAAGCCTGACAAACAAAGAGGAGGTTTTCTACCAACAGCAACCACAACAAATCAACTCCGGAGCCTAGGAGGAAAAGGCGAAAAATAACTTCAAGTGCCTTATTGACAACACTGTGATTTCACTTCCTGTTCTGATCAGTTAGGCGTGGAGGTTGTGAACTGTGAACTGGGTGATGAAAGAGGCTGGGGAAAGCTGAGGTGTAGAGATAGAAAGGAGCAGTGCCTTGTTATGCGAACATCTGTGAGTAGCTACACTGCATCTGGATTAGTTCATGCTGGTCAAAGGAGGGAGAAAGTGAAGGGCTGCTGTGGGTTGGGGCTGGAGGGGTGGATGAGAAGGGCTAGCGTGGGAATGTCCCACTGTTAAGTTTCGGGCATGCGGGCTTATTGTATTTGTGGGAGAGTTAGGCTGGAGTCTCCGCAGAGTGACCCGTCTGTCACAGGGCTCTGCGATAACACAAACATCCTCTAAACTGTGCAAATGGGACGCACACATTCACATGCAAATATGACTACACGGCAGCTGATATGAGAACAGTCAGCACAGCAGTGAGAAACTCTGTATCAGTTTTCTCCTCCTGCTATTTGGCATTTACTCTTCATCCATGTTTTACTGTATCAGAAAAGCTGCCTTTGTGCCTTTCCCTCATAGCAGATGTCCTCCTTCCATTTCTTCCAGGAGCAGTGTTTGAGGAGGTGTATCCAGGAAACAGTGGCCAGCGCTCACTTCCTGTGTGACAGGTGTGCGATGGAGGCCTGACAGCTGCTGTCCTGTTCTGTCTTTCGCTCTCTGTATTCCTCTCTCCTATATCTCCCTCTTTCCAGCCAGCTGCAGCAGAGAGCAATTCTGTTTGTTCTTACGTCACTACTGCTGCCTGCTGATTTATGGAGCACAAAAGACTTAGATTTGACCCTGGCAACATGCACACACCACAGCAAATGCAGCATCTCTGTCTTTCTCTTGTCGTAAACTCTGACTCTTCGCACGGGTGTGTGTTAAACAGAATGTGTGAACTACGGCTGCCTATTTTTCTTCCCACGTCTATCCCTCTTATGCTTTGTGCGCCGTTAAAAACCTGACACTGAGCTGTCACTTACAGCTAAGATAGGAAAACAAACAGCAGATTAGTCATTCTCCTGCTTGATGTCTTGTATTTCATTTCATTCTGTGTTAAATGTCTGCTCTGTCACTATGGAGCTGTCAGTGCTGACAAAACTGTCTGTAGCCTGAACTATTCTCCAGCCTGCCAGCGCTCTCATACCTCTTCATTTGCCCCGCGGGCACAGTAACAAAAGCTCCTGACATTAGCCAGGCACAGGGAGGGTGTTCTGTATTATCCTGGAGGACCCCATAGGTTTCACACATAGACACGCAAGAAACAAGAATGTGGCGGAGGAGGGGGAGACATTCGTGTGACAGGTTAGAGAGAAGCTTTGACAGTTTCTCCATTTAGCCTACAGCAAGCTCGTGTTGGGAGCTGCCGAAATAAATACCAGCAACTCCTCCGGGACACAGGCCGACTACAGGACGCCGCCACAAAAACGGAGCGAGCGGCTGAAGAAGGAGAGCGACTGCTGTGCCAATAACATGCTGATTATGTGAGCTAATTGGCAAATTAAGATGACCTGCTGTTGCGTGATGGTCAAAGAAGGTGCACAGAAAACACTGCCACTATAAAGGAAGTGTGTAAATTTATGTACATTTAAATTAAATATATGCAATCTTTCAAGGTAGAGATGACAGAAAAAAATCTATGTAGCCTATTTAACTGCATTCAATATCAATCTAATACAACTATGCTTAATCAGTTACTGTTCTTAAAGAAAAACCAAGGCTAAATCCAGGAAGGATAATCTCAAGCTTGCATATAATCACAAAATGATCCACTCGAATGTCTCTTTATGCTCTATTCTCTATTATCCCAAGTACAACTCATCCTGATCCTGTGGAATCAATCAGAGTTTCTGGTGAGAAAGCAATATGGCCTTACTCGTTATTCTGGGTGAAAATGTTAGCAGGTGATATCAGTTCATTTATCGCATAACATTTTCTTACAAGATGAAATTCTGTCACAGACTCAACAATCATCTTCAAGCCTATAAAAAAATCTTTACACTAAAGAACTCTGTAGAATGTGATCAGGAGGTTCAGCTTGCTTTATCACAAACCTGCAGAATGTCTTTATAGTTTTTCACATTACATTTTTTCCTATTTGTCCGAAAGCCTGCAGAGGTACTTTTAGATTTCTCCATCATGCCATAACATAGTGGTCAGAAATTTTGCGGATGGGATCATTTCTGCTGGAAGTAATACTTGAAATATCATCAAACACGACCCCTATATCCCACTGATGTGACTTTAAATGCTCCGCTCCTCAAAGTCACCACTACTTTGACATATCAGGGAAATCTCTAACCTTCCTCTCTCTACACTTCAAAAATCTCTGTTTTCTGACAGGTTGAAATATCAATTTCCAAGTGAAATTAGTCCTTTACATGGGCAACACTTTTATCTGAAGGGGCAGAGTTTCTCAGAGTCTGTGCGTGTGTGTGTGTGTGTGTGTGTGTGTGTGTGTGTGTGTGTAGCGCGAGAGAGACATGCACAGGAAGGAAGGCTGAAGTCAAGATTAAGGTCTGTACAACTAGCTGGTAACACACTCAGTGGCTCAGCCTCCTATTTGAAGAGAGACGGAACCATCTGTGTGGCACAGGATCTGTTTCCAGGAGATAACGACATTTTTAATTTCACAAATACTGTAAGGGGAGAGAGAGCAAATGTGAGAGACATGCCTTCCTTCCCAATCTCTGTCTCCACAGTCTCCCCGTTGCAGCACTTCCCCAGATGTCCAGAGAGGACCGTTTTCGAGTGGGGGCCTTAATAACTTCAGTCTGTGTTCCTTTGCGCTTGTTTATCCCTCGCCTGTGATAAAGGGCTCGATGTGGGGCAGAAGGAAAGGGAGGGATTCATTATATCGTGTAGCAGTGGCGATTTGTACTTCCCATTTTCTCTGCTGGCCTGTTCGCTTGGCGTGATTAAAACACAGCTCGGTGCTACTGTAGATTAGCCCAGCTGTATCCTGTGTCAGACTCTGATCTGAGCACACTTCCTACCATGAAGTAGAAAGGGTGGGAGGTGACAAGATGCAGCAGTGGGAATGGGACAAGGAAAAGAAGAGGGTCACAAGAAGGTCAAAGGTGAGTGACCAAGCGAGGAAATAAAAAAGGTGGTGGTGGTGGGGTAGCGGGAGGTGAAATAGGCACAAGATAAGGAAGGGAGGAGGAGGAAGGTTCTTCTTCTTGGCTGTAGCTGTCAGCATTTCAGTTACATTCTGTGGTGACATTTGTTTGAACCCGCATTCACAACTGAGTGTTTATGGGAGCGACAAATGTGCCTCCTTTTAGGATTGCATAATTGAGGGTGCAATTTTTGAAGAGTCAATTCAACAAATAATTTTCAGAAATGCTTAACCGTAAAGGCTAAGTTTTCACCCATGAATGTTCCACATAAAGTAATTCGAGCATCTCACCTGCTGTGCATTGGAAAGCTGGAGAAAAGACACCTGATAGTTCCAGTGAAAACAGTGTTATTGCTAGAAATACTGGATGTGTGTGTGGACGCGTGCGCACTGTGACACTTAAGAATATGAGTGGATATGTGCACATTTAGGAGAATGTAAAAGGAAAAGAGCGAAAGAGTGATATTTCAAACACACAATTGGGGTTTTACTTGGCCTCCACCCACTGCTCTGCTCCCACGCTGTGGCGTCAGCAGGCCAGCCATCCAGCGAGTGTGTTTCTCATTCCATCAGATGTTGGGAAGCTGCTCGCTTCTTGACTCTAGTCTCTGACATTCTCCATCTCCCCAGAGAGGCTGGGCAGCCTTGTCACAGTAATGTCAAACACATGTGGAACAGACCAGAGCACAGCCGACCAAAACACACATACACACACAAGACGGAGGACAGAGCAGCAGGCAGCCAGAACCACGCTGGTTTTTCCCAGTATGCATCAGGATAAACAGCGCTGAAACTATAGAGATGCTGCACTTCATCATTTGCTCTCATAAATTTACACAAAAAGCATAAATTTGCATATCACTCTCATTAAACTCACTTTAACTGTGCAATAAGCAGCAGTTCTTCTGCTGTGTGCAACAGTTCTGCCAGAGAACAAAACTCTACTAAGCTGTATATTCTTCTATATCACAGATGTCTACAGTATAGCTCCCCCTGTTAGTTTGAACACACAAATATATATTCAGAGCTGCAGCAACTGTAACTAACAACTATGGCTTCTGTAGAATTTGCAGTTTTAGAGTTACTGTGACAAGAAGAGGGTGTATTTTCTCTCTTTATCTATTGCACGATAATCTTGTCAGCCTAAAAGCCGAGGATATGTTGCTTCCTACAATCTGCTAATCAGAGCAACTTATGAGAGGCAACTTGTATCACAAATAATCAATCTGGAGAGTGTGTAATACAAATTTACAAAGGTCAGACAACAAAAATATAAACTACTTAGACTTTTGCATGTATATCACCATACACTCTGCTGCTGTAGTGTTTGATTAAAAATACAGTGTTCTTAAAATGGGGCGTTAGGTTTGCTTCCTAATTAATTACATTTAGTATCCACAGATCCTCTTTTTATTGAGGACATCATTGAAATATGAAGCCATCAAAACATCTTCAAATCTGGGCTTGTGTTTTTTTAAGATCACAGACTAAACGTTGCAGAAAAGAGAAGAAGAAATGAAGCATTATCTTTTTTTCTAAAGGGCATATATGCATGCATGTTTATTGACTTACAGGAATACCCTGAGAAAGATATGTAAACACATGCAAACACAGGTTTTATATCTTTGGCTTGTGTCAGCCGCTTGACTTGTCTTGTTTGTGATGGCCCAGGTGTCTGTGTTGTGCTGACCACTTGACCGGCTCGCTGTGTGCTTGCAGCTCCCGCCCACCCAGGGCCATCTGCTCCACTCATTAATTAGGAGCCATCTAGTTTCACCTGCACTGCCTGCATTTAGATCCCAATAATTAACGTGCATACACACACAAAGCACACTCAACAAGCCCACACACTCATCCAGCAAACACATAAGGTGCATCCAGATGCTGCAGCATCAAGTCAAAGTATAGGCCAGAGCCTTTTCATTTGCGTGTAATGAGACAGACACTGTTAGACTGAGATACATAAAAAAAGCTGGAGGAAGACTTCTTTCATCTCCATTTCTGCTGTTGAATGCCTGATATGTAACTCACTGATAAACTATTGAGGTAACATTGTGTCTTTCATCCCTCGGTGGTAAAACAATCATGATGTGCCTGACTTAGCAGAAATGAAGTATAGAATAATAACAAAAACCATCTCAACGTGAATGGAAGTAAAGTACACTGGCCTGTGGTTTTGCTTGATGCCATTTCTTCTGAGGAAAATTGGTTTTATTGCTCAAATCCTTTTATGTTTCCTTCTGTATGTAAAACAGAGGACATCCCTTCCATGGACCTGTAGTAGATGGGAACTGAATAAACACTCTGCAGGCACAGGTCATAATGAATGGCCAGCCTTTTAAGAGAGGTACTTAATGATGAAGTGGGGACATCTGCCTTAGCAGGCGGCGGGCCCTGCTGGCCTGAGCGATTGGGCGGGCAGCAATGGGAGAGAGAGGAAGAGATGCTCACTTGGTGGTGATGGAGGTATAATGTGCGGTGAGGCAGGGTGTCTGCACTGCGGTTTCACCTTTGCAACCTCCCATCTATTGTTCAAGACTATTATCAACTGTTCAATTATTCAGATGATATTTACCAGGGCCAATTATACAGGGCCACATCCTACAGAGAAAATGGCCAGAGTGTTTTACTGTTGTACTTGCATGCGGAAGAGTGCGCTGCTGAGGCTGTTCAAGTAGGGCTCAGAAACCTTTGGCTGCACTTGTTTTCTTCGCTGGGAGTGTCCTTGCACTCACAAGTTATTATAAATCATCTCCACAAAATGGTATTGCCACAGTGACACCCGAAAGGTTAGTCCTTCAAGCTCCTCAAATCTTAGCATACACAAACACTGATGGACACCGCAACTTGGTCTCCAGTATTTTTGAAGCACCATGCAGTTCAGTTAAGGCTAAATGCCTAAATTTATCCCTTCACACCCACCACCTTCATCCAGTCCAGATGGACACCAAAATCACAGAGAGCAAAGATTTTGTGTCATCACTTTGTCTCAACATCACTTTGATGTGCAGCACAGACTCATGTGGCAAACAACTCATGACCTCCTCTCTCTCTCTCTCTCTGTCTGTCTCTCCTTTTATGTCTACTCTCAGCTCTCACACACTTTTTTTTATCTACTCTCAAAATGAAAATTACATGAAAAGAGACAATTTCATAAAATAATAATAATAATAATAATAATAATAATAATAGAGTCACCTTTTGTCTGTGACTGTCTCTTGTCAGGAACAATGTAACTCAATTCAATTATATTTACAAGTTCATAACATCCTACAATGACCCTTCAGCGATCAGAGTGATATGTTACCCTTTCCAGTCCTCTGCATCAATAATAATCCACACTTCAGTAACAACATACGCGCTGTTTCACTTGCAAAGATCGTATAATTTCCCCTGTAACAGTGTAACCATCTAAAGACGTCATAACGCGCAAAACAGTGAAAGTGTGCAAATAATGGGAAAAAAAGAAGAAAAGGTTATCCTGAACAGACAGGATCCCAAGCTTCACTTTCACAGTAGCACTCCGCTCCTACAGAGCCACAAGCATATACTGCTGACCATAACGTGAAAGTTTAAACTTGAAATATTTCAGCATTTAAAACTTTTACTTCTAAAACATCAGCACGCCAGTAAAATAAAAGTACAAAGACTTTGCATTATACGACTCTAAAGAGTGGATTGTGCAGGTTGTACTTACTTTGTGAAGGTCGAGGTCAAGCTGAGGTAACTGTGGTGATAATCCACACCAAATAGTTTCTAAAACAGACTTTTATACATCATCTCAATCCTCATTATTTGAAAAAAAAAAGAAAGAATAAAGCTTTGTCGCTTTCTTATTCCCCTTTTTTCTGTCTTTGAAATATTGAGAGGAAAGAGCGCGACTAACAGAAAAAACGGTTTAACTTTCCTTTGGGTGTTCAGTAGGGGTCTTGACTTTCCAGGTTTAATAAATTATGAGGTATTTCATTTCTTGGTTGTCTCGAAAACGAATAAATAAAATCAAAGCCAGAGCTCTTGGATTCTTAAGCAGATCGATGTCTTTGGTTTTGCAGTCTGAGTTCTTTTTATTTTATTTTATTTTTTTAAGCAAACAGCTTTTTTGTGTTGACGACGTGAAAAATCAGAACTTGCCCCAGTCATGTAAATCCGCGCTTGCTCATCTTAACCATCCCAGGTCGAAGAAGAATAACACAGCGGAGTTTTAACTGCAAAAAATCTTCTTCTTTTATTTTTATTAGAAAAAATAATAACCTGCTATTACCGTGGAAGTCCACAAATCATCGCATCTTCGAGGGGAAACCGCAGAGATTAAGATGCGGATCCTGTATTCGGCAGGGTGCGTCTATTATTCCTCCTGTTACAACTTTAAAACGCTCTTCTTCTTTTTCTTTACAGTTTAGCCACAGTCCGTGGTGTCAGGAGCATGTCTTTGTACATCCGACGAAATGAATTTATCTTCCTCTTCTTCTTCTTTTTATTTTTAAAAACACAGTTTCTTTTGCAGCCTGTAGACAGACTGCTCCAACACCACGTTTCTCGGTACGGTACTTCTCCGACGCTCCAGTCCTCCGTCGCGCTGTCTTTCGGTGTTATGGTCTTTAAAAAAATAAAATAACATAAAACAGCTTCACTTCCCCAAAAGAAAATCACATGCAGCCGAGCATATCTGAAGGTTTTTTTTTTCCTGTGAATTCACAATTTGGGATTTGCAGACTTGTTTTGTCTTCTTCACTGATGAGTGGAGCTGGCGGGGCCACCGTACGCAGTAACCGCGGCTCTCTCCTCCTCCTCCTCTCTCTGTCCTCGCTTTAGCCTTCTGTCTGCGTTTAAACACCATCTGGAGCTCCTAACCTCTCTCTCTCTCTCTCTCTCTCTCTCTCTCTCTCTCTCTCTCTCTCTCTCTCTCTCTCTCTCTCTCTGGGTACCATCATAGGCAAGAGCTGGCAGCTATTGTGCAGGAATCCTTTCTAAATTGAAATGGATCCAATTGCACATTGCAAACCCCATTTTTGTGCAAAGTTATTAAAATTATGTTAAAAACCTGCGCTATTTGTTTAAGGACCATTTAATCAGTACAACTTGGCCAAAGGCATCTGTTGTCCTCCAATAAAATGCAGCCAAAACCATGCTGATTGAAGATGCATCTTAATGACATTGTGTGACTGCGTGACTTACAATATATACACTCTAGTCTACCTATGTTTCCCCCCCCCGGATGCTAAACAGCTCCAATCCAAAAAGCACTGAGATCCGAGTTAAATGTACAACTGTATTACCGTCCCGCTGTCTGCCCGTGGGGGCCGCTATTTCCTCATATCAAGACCACGGGGACAACAAGAAAAGCAGACTATATTTACTGTAACACTTGAGAAAAAAAATTACAAGCGTTCTGAGAGCTGAGTGAATGCAAAAGAATGCGTCTGTCGGCATGTGAACATACGCCAGTAAACGCCACACTTCTTGTAAAAGTGACAGTTTTCCTTTGTGTTCAAGTGTTGCCATTAGCAGTCAAGTCAGTAGGATGATGCAAAGAAGGACAGCAGGACGGTTTTCCTTGTAAAAGAGCATCACCATAAATGTGCCCTGTATCGTTCCACGCACGTGCTTCTGTGCTACTTTTAACAGTAGCAGTAACAGTAGTGGTGATCATCTAAGATCACATGTGCCAACATTAGTATTCCCATGTTGCAATGGCTTTGTGATTGATGACTGTTTCAACCTTTAATTCTTTTCTTTTGATGTAACATCTGTCTGAGGATGACAAACGAGAGTTCAAATAATAACGATTATTTTAAATGGACTAATCTGTCATTTTTATTAATCAATTAATTAACTGGTCTATAAAATGCCCATCACGAGTTTCCTGAGGCTAGAGGATTTCTTCCCTGTTTTCCTGATTAGCAATCCCAAACTTAAAGTCACTCAGATTATTATTATTATTTTAAAGTACATTGATAGCTTTCTTACAGATTTGAAAAAAAAAGTTTGGTAATATTTACGAATGCACTGCCTATATAGATAAATTATATTATCTATGCAGGCAGAAATACACAAAGTGCGACATAGAAAATGGCAGGTACAGTACATCTGGTTCCTCTATAGTGAGAATCCTCCACCTGTCCACACTGGTCTGTTAGTCCCTTTGCCCCACCCACCTGCCCTCTCTCCCTCTAACAGACATGACACACACACACACACACACACACACACACATAGCCATGGAAGGGGACAGAAGACAAAGCTGACACCCTCCTGACCCCTTCTGTGTCTACAGAACAAACAGAACCAGCTTGTAAAGTACACACAGACAGCTGCTGTGCCCTGACTCCAGTCTCGCCAGCCTCGCCAGCACTGAACGCAAATGCTGCCTTCATATGGACACTTCTGAAAAGTCCTCTACTACTGATTAAATAATGTGAGTAAGTGTGCAGGGGAAGCCCCGTTCCTCTTTGATTGACGCGGCCAATGAGAGGGAATAACTTCAGATAACGTCAGCACCAGGTGCCACTGTTTTTTTCCTCCAAACCACAATATCTGATAAAGCCGTTGCTGTAAACGTGGTCAAACAAACAAAAGCAGTTGAAATATCCCAACATTACTCACAGAAACAGACACACTGGCCATTACAAGCGGAATCTGTCACAGTCTGGGTAGGTAGTGAGCTACTGAAGTGCAGTTCCCAAACAGATGACGTGTAAACTTCAGAGCTTGGGCCTTAAAGCAGCTCCATATAAATGCATGCTGCAGTGTGTGTGTGTGTGTGTGTGTGTGTGTGTGTGTCTCCTCCTTAGTATGTACCATAGGTGACTTATTTGCTCTCTGTGCAGAATACTGAAAAAGGAAGAGGTATGTGTGTCTGTGTGGCCTTGAGTGACAGAAAGGTAGGCGATGGGGGTTGCATCCAAAGAAAGGATTCCTGTCAAGGTGACAGCTCAAAGATTGACAGGATGCTATTCTCTTCGGGAACAGCGTCAGTCAGCCTGTCAGCTTCCCTGTACGACAGCCTCTCACTCCTCTTAATTTGGCCTTTTGTTGAGCGGTCACCGGGTTAGCTCTGACACTCCATGTGGCCAGCCTGATAAACTGCACAATGAAACACACACAAGGTGGGAACTCGCCTCGATGAACTCTCTGTAGCAAAATACTGTGACTGGAAGTCCCTTTGATGGCATTAATGACAAAAACAGCTTTGTCTTCCAATGCCTTTCACTTCTCTATCTCCCTGTCACCTCACAAACACTCCCACCCCCCCTTCCCCCCATCCACCCCCAAACCCAACCATTGCTTTGTTGGCAGCATCTTCTGGTTAGTTGAGCACAAACTGAGACACAAGAACTCTGTTTGGTCATTGTGCTGCTATGGAAATGGCTGTTTCTGTTTGTGTTTGTCAGACTAAAGGCAAGCAAGAAAGAAAGAGAGAAGTTTGCAGCATTTCCTCCTCTTGCACATTGTAAATCCTTTCCTATAGTGGCAGTCACAGGCTAGTGTGTTGAAAGGAGATAAGGCCCTGAGCCGACTGAAAGGAACGCTAGACCCATTGTGTTCCTGCACTCTTCTCCCTTCTACTATCCTTTCCTCTCTCGTGCACATTCAACAGACCACACGCTTGCGGAGCTGCCATTAATGTCACTAGTGTAGGTTGCAAGCAGATGTGCAAGAGGAAAGAGTACATTTTGATCAGAAGGAGGGAGGGGGGATAACTGCACTGAGTTATGCTGTTTGATAGAAACGATTAGGTTTGTATTGAGCCTTTCCGCCTCTGAGTCACATGCATCGTTTGTGAATATGACTTGTGTGATTTAAACTCTGTTTTCTCTGATAAAGCACTTAACAGGATGTTTATTTCTCACTTTGTATTCCAGCATCTTAAATGTGTGCATGTCCTGCAGCTGCTCCATTATATTATGAAAGAGAAAGTCTTCCTGTAATATGGCGTGGTGTAACGGATCATTGACCCACCCACTCAAGCACACACGCTGGAATGCTGCTTTTACAAATTGAGCCCATAGACCCCCTGACATTTTGTTTGCAATCGAACAGGAAAGTGTCGCCTGTTTGAATCATCCAGACATGATGGGAATTCTCAATTCAATCCATGCTCTTGAACTGAATGTCCTTTGAAGTACTTCATTTCCAGTATTGTCAGCTTCATCTAATAAGGGTACTATGCATTACTGCATTACTGTAGATATTCCAGCATGTCCAGTATAGCTGATTAATTTTCCGCTCTATGTGCTTTGAGTTGCTTCTGTGGAATTGGTTAAATGTTTAGAAAAGTGGAATTCGGCATGTGTGTCGCACTCCCATCTGAACATAAACATAGGGAATGAGGCTGAATTGCAGTAAAATTATACATGTGCCTCACTCAAAAGTGTGTCAACCAAAAATAGCTTGAGAAGTGACATGAAGTTTTCTTTAACCAGAGTGCTAGGCTGAGTAAGGCCAGAGTACACGTGGTCATATCTGACCATGAAAAGTGCAAACTTACAAAAGAGGAAGCGACATCTGATCAAATCAAGTGTTGACTCAAGAGCAGGATGCAGCCTGTGCGCTGGGGGGAAACGGTCAGTAAGATGTCTGCAGGCAGGTGAACAAGCTCCGAACATTCACATGAGAAAGTCAGTGCTAAATATGCCTGTGTTTCCCAAGAGACAATGTGTGTGTGTGTGTGTGTGTGTATGCGTGTGTGCTCGTTTAAGTGTGTGCGTGTGTGTGTGTGTGAGTGGATGCAGACAGTTGGTGGTGCTGGCACTGGAGATAGTGAGTAGAGGGGGATGAGGCGCTGTATCAAGTTGTGAACATCTGTTCCTCATAGAAACCACAAAGCTGGTACTGAGGAAATAAAGAGGATAACTGCTCTACTGCTCCCTCTCTCTCGCTCATATACACACACACATAAATACACACACATCTCACTTTTTTCCACTCCTTGTTTACGCAGTATTTTACCTCGTCTTGCATCACTATCCGAATCCACGTTTCTCCAACATTTTTGATCATCCATTCTACATTCATTTGCTCATATCTCTGCTGGAGATCCAGTGATGTAATCATTAAGCAACCGACAAGTGAAAACAACTAACAGTGTGTTTTTATGTAGATTAAGTTTCAAAATCATATTACAAAATATGTCCAGTTACTCTAGATGTGATAACAATTATGTAAGCTGAACTTCTAAGAAAGAGTGACTTGGCAAAAGTGGGAGATAAACCATTTGCATAAAGGGAGGATAAAAGATGAACTCATCAATAGAACTAAAACTAAACAAAAGCACAAACAGTACTTCAATCCTAAAGTTAAAATTGTGAATTTATAGTTATTTAAACTTTAGTGTATACTCACTTTGCTGTCAGAAAACAATGACATTATAATTTATGTTTTCTAATCACCAACCACCTTATGTTTCATTGCGCCTATGAACTTGTGCTTATTCCCACAACATCAAACACAGCTATTTTATCAAGTCTTCTGGCATCCTAGAGCGCCCGCGGTGTCTTTAGACAAGTCTCACTCCAAAACTCCTCATATGTAGTCAGGTGGGCAGGACCCTCTGGCATCACATTTCAACACTTACCCCACCCCACCTGTCTAGGTTTACACTCTTTTAAACGAGTATACATCAGTTTCATTTTAACGTAAAACACATTCACCAGCCACTTCATTAGTTACACCTCGCTGGTTGGAATCCTTTTTGCGTTTCAGAATTTCCTTAATTCTTTGTGGCACAGATTCAACGAGGTGCTGGAAACATTCCTCAGAGATTTTGGTGCATCACGCAGTTCCTACAGATTTGTCGGCTACACATCTCCTGTCCCTCCACATCCCAGAGGTGCTCTATTGGATTAAGATCTGGTGACTGTGGAGGCCATTTGAGTACAATGAACTCACTGTCACTGGGTACACTGTGGTTATAAAGGGATGGACATGGTCAGCAACAACATTCAGGTAGGCTGTGGTGTGTAAACAGTGCTCATTTGAAATTAAGGGGGTCAAAGTGTTCCCAGAAAATATCCCCCAAACCATTACACCACCGTCACCACCCTGAATTGTTGATCCAAGGCAGGATGGAGCCATGCTTTCATGTTGTTTATGCCAAATTCTGACCCTGCCACCCCAATGTTCCAGCAGAAGTCGAGACTCATCAGAACAGGCAACATTTTTCAAATCTTCTATTGACCAATTTTGGTGAGCCCACGCAAATCGAACCACAGCTTCCTGTTTGATGAAATGGTAGCACATAGTGTGTCCTTCTGCTGTAACCCATCTGCTTTAAAGTTTGACATGTTGTGCATTCAGAGATGCTCTTATGCACACCTTGGTTGTAATGAGTGCTTATTGGATTTACTGTTGTCTTCCTATCAGCTTGAAGAAGTCTCTCACCCAGTGAACTGCTGCTCAATGGATATTTTCCCTTTTTCAGACTATTCTCTGTAAACCCTAGAGATGGCTGAGTGGGATAATTCCAGTAGAGCAGCAATTTCTGAAAGACCAGCTCATCAGGCACCATCAAACATGTTTGCTGTGTGGTTTGAAGTCACTTAAATGTCCTTTCTTCCCCATTCTGATGCTCAGTTTGAACTTCAGCGGGTCATCTCGATCGTTTCTGCATATTTAAATGCACTGCGGTGTTGCCATGTGATAGGCTGATTGTATTTACATTAATGATAAGTTGAACAGGTGCAACTAATGAAAGGAGTGGTGAGTGTACATAGTTTTATAGTATAGTTTTATAAATATCAGCTGCAATTTTACAAACACCCAGGTTAGGCTCGTACATGGTTTATAAGCCAATTATTAAGAATTATTCTTAATGATTATTTTAGTGTTCACAGTAACAGTAACAGAGAGTAACCTAACATGTTTTATTTAGAGTCCATGTTAGATGACTGGTTGTGCAAATAGGTCTTTGGAAAACTGGACAACAGGGAAAGTGACAAATTTATGTACTTACAGTTTGGACACACTCACCCATTCATATGAATGGGTGAGTGTGTCCAAACTTTTGGCTGGTACTGTATGTATTTATATAAAAGTTATTATTGGTGACATGCCTGTTTTTGTCAAAGAAAACTGTAAAGAATAGCCTCTTCATAGCTATAGAGGATTAGAGTTGGCACAAAATTATAAAGTCTATGATACAGCAGACACGAGCCAAGGCTTTGTTAGGGATTCTCTGCACCTTTTCCATCAAAGTCCCTTGATTTAGTCCTTGCTGCTTTTCTTCCTCTCTCCATCTCTCTCACTGCCTTACTGGCTCTATCTGGGCCTGCTGCGAGGGTGTGCGAGTGCTGGGTGGCAGTTCCTTATTGTACAGTGTCTATATGAGTGTGTGTCTGCGTGTATGTGTAAGTCTGTATGCTGTGTGCGACTGATAAGACCCAGGGAGAAGAGCCAGCATGCCGACATATTCTTGCCACCGCGGTTATCGCCTGTCGCAGCTGTGCCTGAGCTCTGCGACATCTGCTCCCTCACAGGAAGCCTATGCTGCGGCTCACAACACCTCTCACACACACACACTCACACAGACACACACGCGCATGTGCACATGCGTGAACGCATACTTTACTCCCGCTTCTCTATACAGCAAAAACATATTGCTGGACCGCACACACCCCCACACACATAAAGTTACATCAGGTAAAATGTATGAGACAAAGAGCTGTGTTCATAGTTCTCAATGGCACATTTTGTTTTTCTCAGCGTATACATGTGTGCATGTTTATGTGTGATGAATGGGTTGGAGCACCAACGCCAGAGTTCTGCTGGGTTTTTATCACAGAATTACAGGGGGGGATGCTTATGACTAAGCCTAATTATAGAGGCCTTATCGTTGCAACGTTCACAAAGCTCATTACTGCCAAGAGACGGTATGCGCTGCAGGTAATTCACCACGTTGGGTATTAGTCCTCGCACTGGCTTACCGTTTCTACATATTTAGAGTCTATAAAATTAGGCTTTTAATGTCTGATTCTTAATGCATCTCTCTCTTCAAACCCTTTGCTGATTTAAGTGAAGGTTTTCATTTTCACCTAAAGGCACCGTTACAGTATTTTCACTTCTTTATGAATCAATTACTTTTTTCTTTTTTTTTTTTACTTTTTTCCTGGGTGTCTTTTCAAGTATTCCTCAACTGTCTGCTCTCTTAAAGTTGTCCATCTGTCATGCACCCATTATTGACCTGTATGTGTATTATGAAGTTGCTGAAGCACAACAGTGAAACTCCAGAATCTGGTTCTGTTCCCTGCAGCTGCTTGGGGAAGCCCAAAGGAAGACCAACAAAAGCTCTAAAAAACTCTTTCCCTTTCCCTTCCAGTGCCACAGGACAAATGTGCTCCACTGGACTTGGTAACAATAAGGACACATTTATATGAGCTAGACTGGTAATATGAAGAAATGGCAAGAAAAAGAACATGCAGTAAAGAAAAAAAACATTTAGAGAGCAATTTAATGCCAATTTCACTGCATGTATACAGTGAATTTGTTTAATAACAGGCAAAAAATAAGCCCTACAAAACAACTCAAAGGTCATGTTCTGGATTCATTCTAACCTTGAATCCCTTTGCTTCAGTCATCAAATAACAGGTCTGTTAGCAAGATGAAGAAACCTCACATAACCCCATATAGCATGTGGCACAAAGTCAACACAAACTGATTATCCGTCAATCACTTGAACTTAATGAGCAGATCAGACTGCTGCAGGACCCTCCGTCACTCATCACGGTTAACACGCTGCCAAAAGACCTTCATAAAACAGGTCCTGTAAGAGGACAAGCTCATACCTTCACTATATCTGTAATGGCTGCTGGCCGCCAGGTTGTGTTCGAGGTTTCCAGACTGGAGTATGTGGGCAGGGTATTTATCCCTCAGCTCGCGGTGGCTGATAAGTGTGACCGTAGGGACACGTGGAGCAAACGCTGGGGCAGCTCTCAGGTCGGCCTTCTTCTGACGCTCCAAACGGACCTCAGCAGACATGTCTGGACTTTCCCGTTTGTGTGAGAGGTGAGAAGCTTGGAGCTTGAGGGACATGCTCTTTGAAACTCTCTGATGCACACTGGCAGCTTGTAGGTCAAAACGTGGACACGGCAACAACACACTTAGCACTAAAAGTTAGTATTAGATCCAAAGGTTTTCCTGCTGAATGTTGTCATTCAATTGCACTCGAGGATTTCCACGGGTTTCTTCATCAATTTTAGTTTCACCTTTGAGGTCCCAGTAGATCATTATGTGACCCACTGAACCGTTGTGCTCATACAAAGGCTCGGCTTCACTTAAAGCTCCAAAAAGTGAAATAGAAACAACCGGACAAGTATTTCCTTTTATTCCTCTCACGCCTTCATTGAAGAAGTTTATCCTGGTTGCGGTATTCCTGGAATCTTCAGGTATTTTTTTCTTTGTTTCTTGCCTGCATGCAATTTTACATTAGAGAAATGTGCTGTACTTGCTTGCTTTTACCGACAAATAAGTCTTTGTCCTTAGCCGCTGCTCTCTTTAACATGGCACATCTTGCATGTAAATCCCCATATCTTTCTTCTTTTCTGTTCGCCCGATTCTCTCGATCGGTCTTCTCTGTCTCCCCGGCAGAGTGTGTGGGAGTTAATCAAGAGTGTGTGTGTGTGTGAGTGTCAGTGACAGGTCAGCTTGTCTTGTGGCTCTGGCTGAGGGGTTGTGCTCTCATCTGAACCCTCCTCCCACCCTGCCTACCACTGCAGCTCAAAAGAGAAGTGAGTGCTTGGATGTCACAGTATCTGTGTGTGTGGTTATTTTTTTCTGTCTTGAGGCTAACACCCCTGGGGAGGCCAGGCAGCAGTGCTGCTTGCGGTGATAGCAGCAGACAGCAGCATGCAGCAGGACCTGGGCCTCAGTCTGGGCTTCCTCTGTCAGGAACCAGCTGTGTCGGCCAGCAGCCACTCCTTCCCTCGCTGCATCCTCCCTTCAGAGGTGCCTTGCTTTGCTTCTGTGCACCTTGCCTGGTGGTATTAATGATGCCGTCTGTGCTCCTTTGTGCAAAATCCATCCTTCTTCTTCATTCTTCTGCTCATTCTTTGGGGTTTAAATTAAACCAGTTGCTCCACCTTAGGGTTTTTTTTGGGGGGGGGGGTCCTTGGTGCCTGACTTTTTCTTGGCAATTCTTCATTAATATGTTGTTAATCTGTATTTGAAACATAAAAAGCAACAAAAAACTTTTTTGTTTTTGTATATTTCCAGAAAGTTTACACAACAGAACAACAGGAAATACAACAAATGCCAAAGTAATTGTCAAAACTCATATTCGCCACAATAACACCAAAATAGACAATAATAGAAATATAGAAATGTGCTTCACAACTGAAATATTTTATATTTTTCACTGACCATTTCACCAGAAATTCCCACTACAATTTAGTTTTGTTTTCAGTGGAGTTCCGAGTGGACATGCCAACTCACCAAATCCACTTCTCATTTTATGTTTTCTCGATAAAGAAAGGGTTTCCCCGTGGAAACTTTTTTTCAGTGACACACACACACAAAGTAGGGACTAAGCATGTGTCTTTGTCAGAAAGACACACATATATGGCTGTCTCATGTCTCAAAGTTTATTATTCATGTTTATTGTCTATGGTTACTCACAGTCTGTGTGCTTTACACTTCCTGAATGACGTTCATGTTTTTTTTTACATCAGTCAAATCAAAGATAGTGACATGATAACCAATATTTTTAATTCACTCTTCACCACTGCATGTGGGCGTCAGCAATCTGTTACTTCTAAGCAGAAAGCAAGTAAGCAGGACTACACCTGCTGTGGGAAAGGACATGCTGAGACATTGCTGTCACATATGCGCCTGCACACAGGAACCGAAGATACCAGCTTTTACCTCGTCTGACCTCTGACCTGGGGCCTCATTAAATACTAACCCTAACACAGAGTCCCAACATTACTTTTCACTGCTGGTACACACACACACACACACACACACACACACACACACACACACACACACACACACACGCACGCACGCACACACAAGTTGCTACATATTGTTGTTTGTGTAAGTCGAGAGAAGTGAGAGGGGATGTGAGTACACAGATGTGCCAAGTGACTGGTTGAAACCAACACACAGATGGTCATCAGCAGAGAGGAAGTGAGAGAAACTCATGTTGCTTTCTCTGTCTTTGGGTGTGGAGGACAAACAGTGTGTGTGTGTGTGTGTGTGTGTGTGTGTGGAGAGAGAGAGAGAGAGAGAGAGAGAGGGAGAACTGATTTCTCTGTAAACCAACAGTGTGTGAAGAATATGAAGTGTAGGTGTTTCCTTTTTCATTAGTACAACCTTTGGTGATTTCCCACATTCATGGGACATTCACACTTTATATTAAAGCTGATATAATTCTGAACAATAGCAAAAATCAAAGTGCTGTTGCATTTCATTTAGGAGTTGATTCCCTGAGAACCTCATTGAATTTTAGCATGGATTTTTATTTTTTAGGAAGGAGCCCTGTCAGTAAAATAAAAATAAAAACATATGTTTATCGGAGGATATGAAGTCATGTGAGAACGCGTCAGAGGGTAGAACAGGTGGGGTCAGGAATGCTGATCTCACGGTTGGAAACATTATGACTAGCTACAGGCGCAGAAGACAGGGGAAGTTGGGAAAAGGGCAGAAATTAGAGCTACATTAGCTCATGTACGAAGACCAAAAGTTTTGAAATTTAACAAGATGGATTTCTCTCTACACTCATGTGTTATGATCCATAGGTTTCATCCAAATAGAAACAGCTGAACAAATCAACAGAATCAAATAAGACAAAGTTGAGTAAAAGAAAGCAATTCAGGCACAGAGCCTACTAGACCTCCTTCAGTATCTTTCACCAATCATCAAACAGCATCTAATTTAATAAGTTCCTTAATTCTGACTGAACGTCCGAATCTGCTTTATTGCAATCCACAATAATCCACTACCACTACCATAATCCACAATCCACTACAATATGCCCATATGCTAGGTTATATATACAAAAACATAATGCAGTAACAGACTGAAAACAGATGATTATCCATTAAACAAATGGATCACATTTATCACATTTACATTTTATCCTTCTTGTCAAAAAGGCTGTAATTATTTTTTCCTTTTCCTTTGTGTGCGTCACACACACGCACGTACGCACACACACAAACACACACACAAACACACACACACTTCTCTGTTACCTGTTACAGAAGTCTTTCCTCTCTTGCCCGCCCCCTCCCCTCAGATGTTGGCAGGTATAAAATGAGTTTTTGGGGAGAGCGAGATAATGATTCCCCCATAATCACCAGAGGCCAGGTCTGGTTCTGGCAGGTGCTATCACAGCAGCGACCCAGTGGTGCCTTCTCCCCTGAGATAAGGTCAGGGGGATGATGCGAGGGAGGATGGTTGGAAGGGAGGAGCAGAGGAGGAGAGGAGAAGAGGGCAAAACGTGAGTTACAGACGAGCGGCTAGCCTCGCCTTATCTCCCCCCAGCGGCTGCCACTGCTGGCTCCCAGATGCGGCGGGCCAGAGCAGCCGTGTCAGAGAGATCCCTCTATCAGCGACACGCAGGCACCCATCGCCAAATACATCCCCAGCAGGAGGACACACCAGGACTTCATTACCTCTTTAAAGTCTAATCAACATGCAGGGGAGAAGCAAAATAATCTCTAACTTTGTTGGTATATCAGAAATCCAGAGGAAATACACAAAAACTGCCATTGTTGTTTTCTAGCCAGGTTATTAATTGTCTCATTGTAACAACAGCTCCACTTCCTCTGCTTCATGAATGTAAACACACACAGAGTTCTTTCAACATGTTGGTCAGGGTTTAGACAAGACGCAACTTTTCACCTTGTGCAGGAGAAGTAAAGCATGTGAAAGTCAGTGGTTGGGATGTCTGGCGTCTGGTGGCGAGAAGCAGCCATATGGTGAAGCGCCTCGCCTGACTGTGAAACACCTGGCCACCACTAACTGGCTGAACTTTTCAACTCTGCAGCCGTCCTTATCACACTTTGACCGAACAAGGTTCTTCGAATGTGGTGACTGTGCACAGATGCAGCAACACGCAGCTTTAATTTGAAACCAACAGTCTCTTATGACTGTGAAGATGAAGCCTATCAAAAGCTTATGAATACATTTCTCAAGTTTGGGATTGCTGTATGACTATGATGTTGTTGTTTTTTATATAGCAGTATGAGGCTAAAATGCTTCATATGTTCATGCTTAGATGATCTAAAATTATAAAGTAATGTTGCAGTCCCCAGAACTGACAGTATTAGTGATAACCACTTACGCCTTAATTCATATTACACAGCTCATGGGGATTTGTTTCTACTTGCAAATGGTGGCGAAGGATGAATGAGAAGACTCGAGGGTGATGTGTCTTCCAGCAGAGAGTAACTACAATGATCTTGGACCCACACGAGGAAGTGAAAAACAAACACAGTATACGCTGGCAACCTCCTTGTATCAGTGGAAACACCACTACCAGACAAATAAGTCAGTCGAGGCTTGTTCGCCTTTTCTCTTGATGGTGTTTTTAGAATACACACCTGTTTGGCACAGACAGCTTCAGAAAAACCTCCAGATCTTAACAGAACTCTATAAGTTAAAACCGTCCCCATCTGTCATAGTCGAGCTCCACACAGATGCACACTGAGCACCTCTTTTTTTTATCCTTCTTACAGCAGACTTGGCACTCATTCAAGAACTGTCAAAGCACACCTGCTAAATTAAGCCAGGCCTCATACTCACACAGACACAGTGGCATGAGTTCAGGAAAACACACTGCATACACATATGCAGCTGGACACACATCACCAAGTATGCTCGCAAGGGGATGCTGATATATAGACACCTTGAGGTGCATGTTGTTGTGAATTGGTGCTATATAAAGAAAACTGAGCTGACTACAATATGCAGCGATATTAAACTGATATGGAGCGGATATGGTGTTTTAGATTATGTTTAATGGCCTGTTTAACTGACTGTGTTTTCCTTTTGTCAGTTTGTTTTGACAGATGTGTTTCTCTCTTTAATTCATCTCTGGAAAAAAGACTAATTACATCAGAACATTTTCTTTTAAAACATATAGTCATATATGACAAGTCTGTTGCACCTCAGTTACACATAACCCCATTATCTTATTGCTGTAAACACAAATATGTCATCTATTGATGCCCACCTCTCTTGACCCCCCCTAAACCCAGTCTCTTCCTTCTCTCGTGGCTCGTAGCATGCACAGCCGCTGAGCTGCTCTAAATAGGTGCCACTGTGAATTGGAGACAGATGGAAACGAAGGTTCCCCGCAGAGTGGTTCCCCTGCAGCTGTGCAGTGTACCCGGTGCCAGGGAGTGATGACAGCTCAGCAAGGGGCACCCAGAGAAATAGAAGATAGCACCATCTTCGTCTCACCCACGCACCCATCATCACACACACACACACACACACACACACACACGTGCGTGCACAGAAACACACACACACATACAATTAGGCTGTGCAAAGGTGCAAAGAAGAGGGGTGTGAGCTCCAATACCAGCCTCCAGGAATGTGAAAGTAGAGATTTAAGCGAGGAGACAAGTGAGGAGACAAGCGATAGACAGCTATAACACAACACATTTCCACTGCTCTATGGCAACCAAACAAACAGACACTAACACATGTCTAAAGATTCATACATTAAATATTAGCACAATAATCTCCAGTAAATGATAATGAAAGGGAAATAAAGGGAAGTGTTTACTGTTGGCTGTGACTGTATAGCATTTATATAACTGTTCAAAGACAAAGAGTTTCCATAATGAACTTTTCAAGATCACAAGGTTGTTAAAATGCTCCATTTTCCCTCTCATGCATTTAGTATGAAATAGATAAATAATTGTTGTTTATCTATTTAATATTAATCAATTCGGAAAATATTCTTGCCAAGAGTTAGATGAGGCAGCAGACTCTCATCTGCTTACTGGTCCTTCAATCATGGATGTAAACATATCTGCCCACTACCACTTTTAACACCGGCCAGTTAATGTACTACATTGCATCTATTCAATTAATAAAGCCTGAAAATAAGCATACATCAAAAATTATTTATTATTAGGATCAAAACCTTTTTTTTCAAACAGCACTTTGTGTCAGTTTTTTAAATTCTTGAGACGCCATTGTCACAATGCAAATATTTAATCTTCATGTCTAAATATTACACAAATCTCTTGTTTGTGTGGAGGTCTGGGAGTCAAAGCTCACAGCATAAGGTACACACCAGATGTGAGTAAACCTCTTTGCAATATCAAAAATTGTATCACCTCTCAGTAATTACAAAAGCTCTAAAAGCCTGAAAGTTGAACGATTGTATAATAATGAACACATTTGTGATCCCATATTTCTTGACCATGTTTATAAAATGACCTGTTAATGCTAGAACGTTCTCATTTTTGGACCTGTAGACTTTGTCTTCTGCATGTCATGCATCATGGCCACACAAGGAAAGGAGCTGCCAGAGGACCTGAAATATCTGACTGTGAGTTTTATAGAGACGGTTGAAGATCCATAACCATTTAAAAATCAGCGGAAACACAGCTGTTGAAGTAATCAGGAGGTATCTAATGAGCCATAGCACCACACAAATGACACCATGGAGAGTGCTCTTCTTGGGCAATTTATCTCAAGTACTTCAAGCTTGAGTTTCTGTGACACTCAGACATCTCATAGAAGAAACCTCTATGGATGCCATCTGAGACCCATGCTTGCAGTGTTTGGTCAGATGAGATCGAGATACTGTAAACACGTCTGTTTCAACTGGAATCAATCACGGTTGGTCTGAACTTGTCAAGGTCTACCACTATAAATGCATAGTCCTGGGAGTCAAGAACAAAAGTGGGAGTGTAATTAGTGCAAAAAGTGTTAGGTGGTGACAGTGAATGGCACCATAAATGCCTGTCTACCGCAGGCAAGTAGTGGCTGAACATTAGCTTACAATCTTTAGAAATTTTGCAAAAGATGAATATTCTAATTGAGCTAAGAATGATCCAGAGCACGTGTCCAAATTATCACAAGAGTCTCGAAAGAAGAAAGAAGTTAAACCTAGGGCATGCTGTCTGACTTGAATCCAAGAGAACTTTGTGGAGGGATTTTAAAAAGAAGATGAGGAACACAACCAGCAAAGAGAAGCCTGTCTCTGAAGATTTGATCCTCCATGCTGAGGAGGATTTAGTCTGTCATCAAAAAAGATGAAAAGATGGCTGTACAAAGTTTTGAAATAAAAAAAAAGAAAGAATAAAAGATAAAAGATTTAAATCTCCATAATGAAAGATGTACTGACTTTTATTAGATTGAGTTCCTGCTGTGGAGCCTTTTTAACAGGCTTCATTTCCTAAAAAAGGAAATGAAGCCTGTTTTTAATTTTATGGGAGAACAAATGCAATATTCTTTTCCTTAAATTAGAACAAAGATGGTATAAGTTGATAAAAGTATTTGACAAGTAAGTGACATTGATGAAGAGTGTAAAAAATGGATGGAACAATCTGTGGATTCACCTCTTGGCTTGACCTGCAGCTTATGGTTTGCACCATCTTTTTACACATAGCTTGGAGCCAAATAAGGACAGGTGCCACAGACTGTATATCAAAGATGGAGGTAGGTTCTGTGTCTGAAAAGTGCTCTTTGCTCCTTTGATTATAACCTCATTAAACACAGTCCTGGTAGGTTTATGGTCTCAATTTGCTAGTCAAAGTCTTATACAGTTTGATGGTCCTTTAGTTAAAAAAAAAAGGAGGATAAAGTAGCAGGTCTGCTGTGTTATTGACAAGTCACTCATGGCTCAGTCGCACTGGTGTAAAAATAGGAGCATAACCTCCTTGTGGCTAGGGTAAATCAGTAGTTGCCAGTTGTTGGCCTTAAATTTTTTCACATTAGGCAAGGGCTGCAAATAGTTATAGCATTTAAACAAGATGCAGCCGATGCACTGTACATGGGACCTCTACCCACAGCTAATTTGATGACCTTGTCCCTGGTTAGATACTCAAAAGACATTAAATCAGTATGAATGAGGAAACAAACACTACACCTAATAAAAAATGTTAGAAACAGCAGGAACTACTACAGACAAATACAAACTTTTCAAAAGAAATGTTAAGAATGACAGAAGCACAGATTTGATTTTGTTTAAGCCATAATTTTGGCTTTGCATGGAAAATTTTCATCTGGGGGCAGAGTATTTCAGATCTGTGGACCTTTAACTATAAAAGACCAAATGTTATTTTACACTTTGGTCATTTAGTGAGATTCTACTTGGATAAATTTATGTCTGGACAAGAATCAGAGATAATTGTTTAATCAGAAGATCCAAAAATATTGACTCCACAAGTGGGGAGGTGGACTGGAGGATTTTCTCAGTCCCAGCCGCAGCAGTTTAAACTGACCAGCAACCAAGACTATTTAAAAATGTAGTGAGGTCAACACTCCCCAGAGCTGTGAGACAGCATCATGTGGCACAGAAATCTATTAATCTAAGAAAGGTGTGTGTGTGTGTGTGTGTGTGTGTGTGTGTGTGTGTGTGTGTGTGTGTGTGCGCGCGCGCGCGTTCCTGAGTGAGTGAGTAAGAGCAAGAGAGAGAGCAAGGCCTTCAGAATTTACCTGAAGCTAATTAGCCTTGTCTAGCTGCCTTGACATATTGTGTTCAGGGTCATGTATATTTCATGAGAGGAGGCTTCCTGTAAAGGTCATTGTGGAATTTTCAAATGAAGAGACACCTGCTTTATTCATCACGTATAATTGTATGTATTATCAATTCTTTGCCTAAGTTTCAGCGCTCTCTCCCACCCATTCTGTTGAGCACTACAATTCTTGGCAATTACACTTTACTGTTGAAAATAAGTCATGTGACATTGTCGCCATCATCAGAATGGTTTCCTACAATAATTACTGCTGCTGCTGTTACCCTGAGCCATTGCTGTGTTTTGTTGTGAAAGAAACAGAGGGAGAATGGGGTGGTGTGTCGGGGGGTGCTCCTGCTCATTATAGCTGTATTTTACAAGTAGAAGTGAGTCCAGGGAGTACTTCTGTTTGATCTGCTTTACATAAACCAATCCAATCTAACCTAGCTTGTGAAGAAAAATCAATTAAATTCTCTGTAATTGGACTGACAGTGCACTCCAAAGTAGAACAGCAATCAATATTAAAGATGAAAAATGAAGCCAAAGGCCATCTTACTCCATTGATTTGCACTGAGAAGAGGAGGGATCTAGATATTATTGCCACATAGGAACGCGAGCCATTGAACTCCATAATGTTGTTATTGTCTCAGTATTGAAATAAGTGCTGTGGAAGTGAGCATGGGCTGACAGTGCCAATTAAGGTTCAGTGATCTGCAAACAGAGTTGGGTCAGATAATATTTGCAAAGACTTTCTATGCTTTGTTTATTCTTCTTCACCACCATATGGTTAGCGTAGCAGAACAAACGCATGTCCAAGACACTGAAGCACAACCAGCAGGTTTCATATTTACTCATGTCAAACATATCTGCAGCATTAAAAAGCAGCATTATCTAGAAAAGAGATCCATGGCAAATTATCTGCTGATAATGAATAACAAGAACATGATGCTAGAGATGATGGCATGTCTTCTGTTTTTAAAGGAATATTTTGAGATTATAAATGCTGCTTTCTTGCCAAGAGTTAGAATGGAAGACTGACACCACCTTCATGTCTGTAGGGTAAATATGAAGCTTCCAACAACAGATTTTTGGTTTCGCATCACAGTGACTGGAAGCAGGATAAAAGAAGCAAACAGGATCTGGCTCTGAGCAGCAAAACTGACCAAGCTTTATACTGTTTGGCCTTGTCTAAAATGTGTAATATCTGGTGTCAGAAACAGAGCATTTGAAAAGAAGAATAAGGATATTATTTCAATTTAATTTCAAGATTAGGACATTTTATTTGCTTTGAATGAAATGAGAGGGATACAGATTTTTGTTTTCTTTCGACAATTTATTTCACATTTACAATCAAACACAATATTTAATTTATTATGATATAGTTACAGTGGTATGAAAAAGTTTGGCCACCCCTGATAATTTTCATGATTTTCCTCTTCAAATCATTGGTTGTTCGGCTTAGCAATTTCAGTTAAATATATCATATAGCAGATGAACACAGTGATATTTGAGAAGTGAAATTAAGTTTATAGGATTTACAGGAAGTGTGCAATAATTATTTAAACAAAATTAGGCAGGTGCATAAGTTTGGGCATCCCAACAAAAAAATACATCAATATTTAGTAGATCCTCCTTTTGACAGAAATAACAGCCTCTAAACGCTTCCTATAGCTTCCAGTGAGAGCCTGGATTCTGGTTGAAGGTATTTTGGACCGTTCTTCTTTACAAAACATCTCCAGTTCAGTCAGGTTTGATGGTTTCTGAGCATGGACAGCCTGCTTTAAATCACACCACAGATTTTCAATAATATTCAGGTCTGGGGACTGAGATGGCCATTCCAGAACATTGTACCTGTTCCTCTGCATGAAGGCCTTAGTAGATTTTGAGCAGTGTTTAGGGTCGTTGTCTTGTTGAAGTATCCAGCCCCGGAGCAACTTCAACTTTGTCACTGATTCTTGAACATTGTTCTCAAGAATCTGCTGATATTGACTGGAATCCATGCGACCCTCAACTTTAACAAGATTCCCAGTACCTGCACTGGCCTCACAGCCCCACAGCATGATGGAACCGCCACCAAATTTTACTGTGGGTAGCAAGTGTTTGTCTTGGAATGCTGTGTTCTTTTTCCGCCATGCATATCACCCCTTTTATGTCCAAATAACTCCATTTTAGTTTCATCAGTCCACAGCACCTTATTCCAAAATGAAGCTGGCTTGTCCAAATGTGCTTTAGCATACCTCAGGCGACTCTGTTTGTGGCGAGTGCGCAGAAAAGGCTTCTTCAGCATTACTCTCCCATACAGCCTCTCCTTGTACAAAGTGCACTGAATAGTTGAACGATGCACAGTGACACCATCTGCAGCACGATGATGTTGTAGGTCTTTGGAGCTGCTCTGTGGGTTGATTATGACTGTTCTCACCATCCTTCGCCTCTGCCTATCTGAGATTTTTCTTGGCCTGCCACTTCGGGCCTTAACTAGAACTGTGCCTATGGTCTTCCATTTCCTCACTATGTTCCTTACAGTGGAAACTGACAGCTGAAATCTCTGAGATAGCTTTTTGGATCCTTCCCCTAAATCATGATGTTGAACAATCTTTGTTTTCAGGTCATCTGAGAGTTGTTTTGAGGCTCCCATGTTGCCAATTGGCCACCTTAACCCTTTCTCATAATTGGATTCATCTGTGTATGTGGGTCAAGGGTAGATGAGCTTACAAAACAAATTTTGTGTTCCAGTAATTAGTGCTAAAGGTATTCAAATCAATAAAACGACAAGGGTGCCCAAACTTATGCACCTGCCTAATTTTTTTAATTATTAATTAATTATTGCACACTTTCTGTAAATCCTATAAACTTCATTTCACTTCTCAAATATATCTGCTATATGGTATATTTAACTGAAATTGCTGATCTGAACAACCAATGATTTATAAAGAAAATCATGAAAATTATCAGGGGTGCCCAAACTTTTTCATACCACTGTATATATAAAAAAACACATAGTAACATGCCAATGGGGATGTAGATAGACATATGTGATTGGTGGTTTTGTATAGTTTCTATACATATATTTAAAATGTTGTCTGTAATGTTTTTTATGATGACCCCAAAGGTCACCACAAGGCAAAACACTGCAGATCAGCTATAAAATGGTTCTGTTTACTGCAAAGGTTGCTGGAGCTCTTCAGACTTTTTTCAAACGTCCATGCAAATTAAAAATAGATTACACTCTACTATATTTTCCACAGTGTCATGTGTCAACAGTATCCTTCACTCCCATTGGCTGTCACTTCAATCTATTGCCTAAACATTTAGAGTCATTTACCTCAGCATCCACCCAGTTTAGGCCACTAGAACTGCGTCTCAGTCACACTGGAGTGAAAATAGGACTTCTGACTAGATTGAGCATGCAACACTCTCAATTGCGGCAGATGACTGCCCCTGTTTGTGTGTGTGTGTGTTTGATGGAGGAAATGTTTCAGAATAAACAAAATGAGAATCCTCACATTCTCCAGCTTAATTTTAAAGCGACATCACGCATGCATATCAAAAAAACTTGTAACTCTTGACAGCAAGAAAAAAATTTCCTTTGTTGTATAATACTAAACAAAATTAAAAAGTTTTTTTTTTAAGGAAGAGTTTGATTTTTTTTAAATTTAGAATTTTGAATCTGATGCACTACATTATTCATCCATGTATTCTACAAAATTTTAGCATCCAATTAAATTTTTGAAAACGTGCCTGTTTTGTGCAGTTTTACTGCAGACAGGCCCCTCACTGGAAATTTTTGGCTGTGAACATATTTCTCCACAAAGACCTGAGAAGAAGGCCAAATTGATGTCAAACGTACAAATCTGCTTTCAAAAAAAGCTGTTACGTATTGTATGAGCACATTTTTTAAAAGTTTCCTGTTTTAACTTTAAATTGAATTGAAGTGTACATCAGATGTGATTATAATTGGGGTATTTCATGAAAAA
Organism: Pterophyllum scalare; assembly: GCA_024447675.2. Lineage (NCBI taxonomy): Eukaryota > Metazoa > Chordata > Actinopteri > Cichliformes > Cichlidae > Pterophyllum > Pterophyllum scalare. The sequence continues at coordinate 37,306 of JAMQGT020004935.1, read as the reverse complement.
TCAGTGAGTGTCTCGCACCTGACCCCCCCCCCCCACACACACACAGAATAATTTGTTTGCACAATAATAAAAGCACATCAGATCTCAATGGGAAGAATGTGTTAGGAATGAAAGGACACCATTATGCAATTATCAATCTACAGAGGGCTGAATTCAAAGACCCCCCCACCCCCAAAAAAGAAAAAAAAAGAAAAAACGATAGACCACTTTGCTGAAATTTCATTGCAGCAACTCCGTAGTTTGTATGGCCCCTAGTGGGTATGGATGCCTAACAACATCGGGGGATGCTCATAATGAGACAGTGGATGGTGTCCTGGGGGATCTCCTCCTGGAGCTGGAGGTGCAACATCATGGCATCAAATGGATTGAAACATAATGTCCCAGAGGTGTTTTATTGGATTTAGGTCAGGTGAGTGTGGGGACCAGTCAGTGGTATCAATTCCTTCATCCTCCAGGCGCTGCCTGCATACTCTTGCCACATGAGGCCGAGCATTGCACCAGGAGGAACCCTGGACCCACTGAACCAGTGTGGAGTTTGGCAATGGGTCCAAGAATTTCATCCTGATACCTAATGGCTGTCAGGGTGTCGTTGCCTAACCTGTAGAGGTCTGTGTGTCCCTCCATGGAGCCATAGATTGGACAAATTTATTATCTATGATGTAAAGTAACATAAACAAGCACTGGTACCCTGATTGTTTTAATTGTTTTTTTGTTTTGTTTTTTGATAATTCAGTGAGAAAACTTCAAAAAATTTTGGATAAATTTTGTGGGTCATCATCTTGTTGAATAGATGGCTGGTCAAAAAGGTTTTAGCACAATAAGAGCTCCCTTTTTTCAACATTTTGATAACAGGCTCCATTCTAGCTGTCATTCCTTCTATGGAAAATAATTTTCTGATCCCACTGTGGAGGAGTAGTGCCTCTACTCCTGAATTGGTGAGCTCCTCTCTAAGGGTAAGATCACTGTTTTCTCATGCAACAGCAAAATATGTGTGTGCATGTGTGTGTGTGTGTGTGTGTGTGTGTGTGTGTGTGTCCTAGTGGGTTTGCTGTCAGTCTTCTTTTATTAAAGCAGACAAACAGGTGTTTTTTATTTACTCTACTGTACGTCATCCTTCCCTGTCTTCTCTCCTCACTGGAGAATAACAGGACGGTACCCTAATGTTGCTCGTGTCTCCAACACCTTGGCTCCAAAAGCTGGCAGATGGATAGACAGACAGCTGTGCGCTAATCAGCAGACAGATGGATTGACCAACCTTCAAAAGACAGGCAGATGTTCAGATAGTTAAACAGTGAAACTAAAATTCACTTTTTGGTTGTTGAGGAACCAAAACATAAAAAAACAAACACATCCTGTGGCACCCCAAGAGGGTGCACTACTTAAGCTTCACAACTCGCAGACCGTGAGGCTCTGTGTTAATTTTGAATTCTGGTGAGGAGGAAAAGAGGTAATATCATCTTGTCTCATGAAATTATTTGTCCAAAAAGTGATTAAACAGGATTAAACAGGATTAAATGCCACAAAAGGTGAGACAGGCACAACTGTTGTGAAGTCCATTATGTAATAAGGTTAAAAATATGAATGACTATTTTGTGGTTGTACTCTTTAATTTTGTCCGTGGTTTCTTCAAACTAGACAGCATCTTTAGGTGCATTGTTCAGTAACAATGTACATTAATGTGATTACTTTTTGGTGCGGGGATAAACTATATATTTGAATAAATAAATGTAATAATTACACAATAATTACAAGTATTAACAATTCTTATACAATTTGGATTGTTTGCTGAGGAGTTTATATCAGTTTGGTCTTGAGTAAGTGGGCTCTTACTCTGTGCAGCAGGACCTTCCAAAAAACAAAAAAAAAAAGTGTCTACAGGGCTGTCATGATATTCACAGCCATTAGTGCTCAAACACTGAAAGCACTTTCCATTGTCAACAGACTTACATCCTCATAACCCAATCCTTCCACCTCTTGCTGTCCTCTCCTGCCCGTCAGCTTATCAGGACCCTGGCAGACACTCTGATCAGGGTTGCTCTGTGCTGCCCATGTGTTTGTTTGCTCCTTATCCCGCCTCGTGGCATGGTAAGCGGGATAGTGTGCCTCAAGCCCCTCAGCATAGCCTGCATGCAGGCAAGAGATAAAACAAAAACAAGAAAAAACTGCCATGAAGATTGTAGTTGTAGAGGAGGCAATCATCACTCAGAGAATCTTAATGTCCTTCCCTATGGAGAGGAGAGGAGAGGAGAGGAGAGGAGAGGAGAGGAGAGGAGAGGAGAGGAGAGGAGAGGAGAGGAGAGGAGAGGAGAGGAGAGGAGAGGAGAGGAGAGGAGAGGAGAGGAAGAGGAGAGGAGAGGAGAAGAGATTGGTAGATATTTCAATGTCACTTACTTCAAGCCGGTCGCTGACGTTCTTCTGTGTTCTGATGAATGACAGAATAATGGGGAAAAAATGAACATAAAAGATATGAGTAAGGTGCTGTGCCATCATGTGCTGCCAGAACAGCTATAGAGCACCTTTCCATTAGTTAAATAAGTCTCTTGAAACATGTCGGCGAGATGGATCACAGTTCTTCAGAAAGATATTCACTCGCTTTGTTTTGGTGATAGAGAGTGATATATAACAGATTGTCCCAAAATCTCCCATAGGTATTCAGTTGGATAAAACTATGGTGACCAGAAAGACAATAATATACGAGTTATATCATTTTCACAGTCATCAAACCAACACGTGACAGCTCGTCTTCTGTGGATCGCTGTGTTGTTTAGCTCCCTTCAGAATATAAATGTTTTTCTCAAAGGACAAAGCTTAAAACAACTTTGCTGTGATTTGCTGCAACCCTTTTCTCTGACCAAACCAAACATGCCCCTCAAAGCATAAGAGAAGCACCAGATCACCTCACTGCAGTTTTTCTTTAATTCTTCACTCATCAGTAGGTGTGCCAGTTAAATCTCTGAATGCTTTCAGTAACTGATTGGCTGCCAAACTCCTTTCTGCTTTAGTTGTACTTGCCTGCAGGTCATGATGCAATGAAAGCTGGTGCACACAGCTGCCTGGTGATAGTAGGGTAAGTTCTTTAAAGGAATCATTCCTTTGGGGCATTCACCACATCTGGTGCCTTTTGGCTGACAAATTTTTTGTAACACGGATTTCTCTTAAATTCTTCCTTGCCTTATGTTGCATTTTATTGTTAAAACTCTTCTCCTCAAAGACCTTATCCATTAATTGACAAACTGTTTAAACTGTAGTGGGAGTTACAAGAAGCATTTGTGTTGTGCAAATAGCCAAAACCATTCCATTAAATCACTTAATTCATTCTAGTTACAGTAAAGTCCTTCAAGGTCAGACAAGTCTGAAGTCATGCTAGCATGAGCTAACATTCACTGCTTCATTCATACATTAGCAACAGCTCAATCAATTATGACATCCAGTTATATTAATTCAGGTGCACACAATGGCCACATAATGTGGCATTTCTTAATGACCACTACACTCACAAAAAAGCCAGGCAGACCCTGTCCCACCTGGAGGACAGCCGTTGAGGTAGAGGTACAGAAGACACCTCGGCATGTGGTAAGGGGCAGGGTTAAATGAGGGAAACTTGTTCTGGCTTTATAGAAGATAGAAGATAGAAAGATACTTTATTGATCCCACAAGGGAAATTATTGTGTTTCAGCAGCAAGAAAAATAATAAAATCTACAGTAATTAAACATCAAAGTGAGAGTGCCAACAACGAGTGCAAAACTTTACATATAGAAGCAAAAATAGATTAAAAAAAGAGGTAAAGAGGTTATATTAGGGTTGACATTGTACAAGCGAGTAGTGCAAATTGCATTGATAAATAATATGTAATATAAACATTATAAATCAGAATATGCACACAAAGAATCCAGAAGACAGCAGCAAGAGGATATAATACAAAAATTTGTGTGTGGGATCTTATGTCCTGACAGGTGTGTTCACCTGTCACAGAAAGAAGAGTTATTATACAGTTTCATGGCGAACGTTGGGAATGATTTCTTGAAGCATTCTTTATGGCAGCGAGATTGAATCAGTTTGAGGGAGAAGGAGCTCTGCTGCCACAGTAGTGCAGAGTGGAGTGGGTGACATGGGTTGTCCATAATGGAGAGCAGTTTTTTTACTCAAACGTCTCCAAATTCTCCCCAATGATGGTTCCAGCCTTGTGAATTCGTTTGTTGATCCTGCTGTACCACTATGAGATGAATAAGACAAGAAGAAGACTGCTCATAACTTCTTGATAACCTCATTTGCTGCAGCTGCTCCCCTCGCCACATCAATCTAATTCTTACATGCTTTTTATTATCATTATTATTATTGTAGTTGTTGTTGCTGATGTTAACTCTACTAACACCATGTATTCACAACCCAGACAGAAAATGGAGCAGCAGAGCAACAGCTTTAGTCCTTCATGTGTCTATACAGGATGTTCTCAGGGGTAGTAGATCACTTGCGTAATGGCAGTGTTTAGACGCCAACACAAATCACTGCTATTTATGTGAAAGGGTGGACTAAGACTATTTTCATTTTCTCACATATGATGACAATGAAACGTGAGCTATCGTGCAGCAAAGACAGCTTGACTGATTACCTGTGAAAAGGATAGTTAAAAAATGTCATGGTTAAAAGAAACAAATATCCAAAGTGTTCGGGCCAGCGCTGCATGTTGTCATGTAATCTTCCTTATTTTGTCTATAATATCTTTATAAAAGTGTTCCCTGTAATTTATAGCTACTTACTTCTTAGTAAGCCATGTCCAGAACTTTATGTAATGGTGAAGGTCATAAGAAGAGGCAGGACAAAAAGGTATACTGCAAAGAGACAAATGGTAAAAAGAGAAAGATAGGCATAGCCAAACAGAGAGAGAGAGAAACAGAAAGAGGAAGAGATGAGAGACAGCACGGTGCCCGATGGAGGGAGAGGAGGAGGCAGTGAGTAAATAGTCAGCGGCTCTAATAGGAATATCAAGCCAGTGAAAGGTAAACAGGCTTCTCCAGGCAGATACAAAGGGAATGTGGCGGCTTTGAGAGCGCTGGAGTGCCGGCACGCCACTGTGGCATAGCGATAACGGCCCCAGGCCTGCCTGCATCCCAGAGATAAGGCCGAGCGCTGGCATGTGTCGCCCCTGATCCCAATTTCACAGTCAATATTCATCCAGCCCGACAAACAAGCAACATTTAAGATAAAAAATAAATATAGAGTCCTTCTGCTATTACCTCCTGTTTATTAATCTGCACACAGCACCCACTGCCTTTTAAATAGTAGTAAACACCCAGCCCTCCCCACCCCCCTCCCTGTCTTCCTCCTCACCATCCGAATCCCTCTCCCCTCCTCCCAGGCACTCCACTTCTCCCAATCCTCTCTTCCCCATCTTCCCCTCTGTCTTCCTGCACATCTGGGGATTTGCATGGCTTCGCTTAGTCTTCTCAGATTGCCACAGGCGCGCACGTTTGTGTGTGTGTGTGTGTGTGTCTGTGTGTGTGTCTGTGTGTGTGTGTCTGAGTGAGTGAGTTGAGGACACCTGCGCTTGGCTTGCATGTGTACACAATATCATCTCCAGATATATTTTAGACATGTACATGTATGGCCAGTTTCTTCGATTGCTGCAATAGGCGTGCCAGTGTGTTTTTATGTTTCGAGACATCTTTGCCTGCAGTGATTTTGTATGTGCATGTCAACATATGGAGTCAGACCCCAGCTGCAAGCTTGAATCACTGTCATTTTAACATTCACATTTCCTCAACTGGCACCCACACTGCCAGAAAAAAAAGAAAAAAAATCTCTAACAGGTCGTTGAGCCCAGTGCTCAGTCTCAAAACTGAGATTACCTTGAATCAGGTGAGCAGTTTAATCACAAATTTCCAACTGTTTCTCATACAGCTTTACTTTGAAACAATGCTCACTAAGAATTTCTACAAAACAAAAGCAAAAATGATTCAAATTTATGAAAACAAAATTAAAATGACTTGACCTAAGCGAAATGATCTTATGCCACTCAAAAATTTCCCACCAAAACTAATGTTAAATACTGGATTAAATGACTTGCTAAGTCTGGTTTTATTTTGAAATGCCTGGCTTTACGCTGCAGCCAACAAGCCAGCTGGGGTCTGATTACCATATGCAACAATCACAGTAGTAGAGGAGTAAACCAAGAGCTAAGCAGAGCTACTTGGCCTACAGCTTGTTTTATTTCTTTTCCTGGACTGAGCACAAAACCTCTCTTCAATTAGCTTCATTAATTTTGTGACACAGAGCGGTGAGAAAAGGAAACAGAGCAGCAAAGTGCATAAGCCAGGATTGACACAGGTACATGTCACATTACTGTAGCTGGCACAAGCCCACTGTAGTATTTACGGTTACAGGGATGAACATTACATTACAGTTCCATAATTTGCTGGCAGCTGGACTATAATCATTCTTACCAGTGCTCTTTATTGCTCCCTGACCACCAATCCTCAGCTCCCATATCATCCTCCCCACTACACCTGACCTGCTTCATCACTGCTCATTTACTCATCCCCTTCTTCGTGGCCTTCTCCTGCCCTTCCTTTCTCTCTGTGGTACAGACCTGTCCAGCTGGCTATATCCCTTTAAATCTGGCCTGGGCTGAGCCGCTGTCTCCAGGAGATTACTGCACACTCTCCTAGGCTCCACAGATGGGAGAGACAGGCTGCCAGCTGGCACAGGGACACCCACTATCCCCACTGGAAACTAGCCAATGGCCTAGCTCTCTGCTCTGCACACTCTGCCCATTCACACTAGCTAGGCCTCCAACTTTCTTCCATTTCTCTATGCCATCTCCTTCTGCCCCATTCCCCCATCTAATTTTCTCTGCTACAGTGTTGCAAGCGGTGACATCCATTATTTAATTAAAACACATTATAGTGTATATTTTGCAAAAGAGGTCTATGTTTTAGATATCCAATATTTCTGGAGTATTTTTGACTTAAGAATTTCCAGATGGTTTTGATTATGTTTAAAAAAAAAAAAAAAAAGCATCAAAGGTGAAACAATCCAGCAAATAACATAAAAAGCCAAAAAACAAAATACTAATTTGTGTAGCAGAATTAGTCCCCCCCCCACAAACACACACACACACACACCCTATCAATCATCTCTTAACCTTACAGCTTTAACTTGTCTCTCTTTGCGTCAGACGTTAGCTGTACATAGGCAATTTAAATTACTTCACTGCCACAGCCTCCTTATACTCTGATGAAGACATGCGGTTTGCCAAAATGTTAGCTGCTGCACACCGTCCAGTGACATGATACCTATAATTGTAAGCTCCAGAGTTCATTTATCCAATAGACTGTCTCATGAATGTAAAATGTTCTATCTTTGTGGAATAGAAGTTTTAAGCACTATATAATGTAAGTATTTATATTGGATTTTTTTTTTCTTTCTCTTCTTCTAACTACTTCACACACATACATACACTCGCTCTTTATCTCTCTGGCCCCCATTTTAGAGAGCAGTGAAAGGTGCGGACTGAGGCTTATTGAAAGGTGTCACATGTGCAGATGTGATAAGGGTGCCAGGTAGAGATAAACAAGCCCCCTTCATCACTATGTAACAACACACAGGCTGTCCTCTTGAGTTAAAACAGAACACACACATATGCACCCACACACTCACATGTATTTAATGTGCCAGGGTTGGACAAGTTCATTATCCCTGTGTGTGGTGGCTCGATAAGACCCAGATCTCCTGAAATAGCTTTGCTATTGAGCTAAGACCTTCCACTGCAAAATAGAAGAGAAAAAAAAGGAAACCCAGGGTAGAATATATATCATTATCCTCTCTGCTCTGTTATCTGTCACCTTTCCATTACAGGAGAATAAGGTGGTTTTGTCCCGAAGGTAAACAGCTATCAGGAAATATGTTTTCTGATGCAGTCAGGACACACTCTTGTACTTTGTGTTACAACAATGCCTGTTGTTCCTGCTTACACGGACCTCCTGCTGTATTTTCTGAGCTGACTGAACCGTCACTGTGCCACTTCTGGCAGTCTCCACATGCACATGTACACCAGCCATGGGAATGTGTCAAGTGCACTAAAACGGGGGACAGCAGTGTCAACACAGCCGTCTGACTCCTGCAGATAGTAATGTGATATGAAAAATGCTCCCTTATATTTAGATTTGCATAATTCTGTCCAGTGTAACCTGGTTAATATTAAACTTTATCTGTCTTTGCACACAAATTTAAGTCTTTGGTAGTCATGCATGGCATACTCACACCACATCATGCAATATTAACTGTTCATAGAGTTGTATGGAGCAGAAAATAGCCTTTGATGGCTAAGAGAAGAGAAAATGTGCAAAAAACCTTGCTCCCCATCCTTCTACCGGACCACCTGCTGACCACTGAGATGATTACAGTTCGAGATTGCTGTACCAGATTACTGTGACCCTAGTGACCCCTCCAGATGGACACACACACACGCAAATACACAGATCCACACACACCAGCAATTGCCGTCTTCTTTAAGGATACTTCTTCTAGCCATAGCTGCTTTTGTTGACTATACACACTGAGCATACTTCACTTACAAATTCTCAGTCTGTCACTTGCCATGTGAATGAGTGTGTCGGTAGCAGGAAATAGCCTCTAGGGAACTAATGATGGCAGGAACAAGGGAGGGATTAAGGAAACACGAGCTCATCTGTGAGCATAGGAGAGACTGTACCTGTTACGTATAAACACAACAGATCAAAGTTAAGGCAATGCATCTATTAGTTGGGGGTGCTGAATTTGTTTTCTCCTCCGAACAAGTTCGCCTGACCTTTTTAGTTGTTTGACTGTTTGACTTCTGACTGCTTGTGTTCCTTGCCCTTTCTTTCCCTTGGCACTTCACATGACTTGTCATAGTAGTAAAAATCCCAGTGTTTAATAGCTCCGTCCTTTTAAGAGTCACACTAAGCCATGACAGTGTGACAGTGAACCAGCACAAACAATACCAGGACCCTTAAACAGGAGCAGCCATGTGGTTTAGCCATGTAGTGGTTTACACATTCACCTAAAAAGCAAAAGATTGGGTTTGATCCCAAGAGAAGGCACTAACCCCGGAAGGATATCCGGTGTGAAAAAAAATGTATTTCTCCTTTTTTGACATCTTAATTATCTTAATTAATGCAGTGAATGTTATTACTGATTGAAATGATGATCAAGCCCGGAAAGAAATAACCCTCATTAACTTATGGCTGAAGTCTAAAAATATTTTAAATCTTTTGAATACATTTATGAGTAAAATCTTAAGCTCTCTGGCTAAGAGATGACTTCTTTAAACTATATATATAGAATAAGCAAATTAGGACAGTAATACACCGCACACAGGTGCATGCTGATGTAGTCCTTTGCATGACAAAGCAAACTCTGTAGAATAGAATAGAATAGAATAGAATAGAATAGAATAGTATAGAACTTTATTGATCCTTTGCAGGAAATTGCTTTGTTACAGCAGCAGTTAACACTAATACAATAAACAATGCTCTAAGATGCAATATAAATACTATGTAAATAAAAATATTATTTACACAATATAAAAGCTATATACATGACAAATACAAATACTATATAAAACTGTGCGTTAAGGTTAGTGGTTCACATTAAAGAGTCTATATTCTTCATGTCAAGGTACAACTTTCAAAACATGTGAATCAATATGCATCTATGAGAATGATGAGACATCAAAGAGCAAAAATATCAGGTTTTGCCCATCTGGGGATGTTTAGCTCCTCATAATGTGCTGTTATCATAGTAATTAAAATATAGCGACCTTAAAGAGATATTTGCACAAATGTTTCAACCAATTCTACACAAAACAGATTCATATCAAAGAAGCCTATGTAAACTAAATCGAGGGAGAAAAGGGAGAGGTCTATGTTAACTGACTTGACAGTGCATCACTTTGCATCATATGTGACGGACTGTCATTATGCTTCACATCCAACTGCACATCTCTCTTTACCAGACTGTGGACGTCACATGATATCAGTGAAACAGAGAAGTTAACTTGCGGCTCTGTCCCCATCCCTCCTCTTTACATACGCTGCTCCTCCAAACCCCCTCATCTCCTCAGCATCACTCCCCCCACTACCATCACCACCCCCACCCACCCCTCCTCTCCTGCCATGTTTGCAAGAGCGAGGGCTTTGGAGGGTGGCACTCTGATGGCGTGAAGCCAGATGGCAGCCACAAGGCAGGCGATGTGGCACAGAGCAAGGAAGGGTGCACATGTACGCACACACCCGTACACAATCAGTCACTCACACTTTCTCTCCTTAATGAACAGCCATGAATTATTCATCACACACATACACACACACGCGCCTCTCGCAGGGCACGTACACAGCTCCTGTCAGCAACAGAAGGCTCTGCGACTTCTCTCTATTTTATTATCATTTCTCTAGGCATTTTCCTTGGTTGTAAAGGAATACCAGGTGGTGCTCGACCCCTCAAACTATCAACTCCTCCTCTTTCCTCCCTCCCATTTCCTCCTCATTGCACCCTGTCTCTCTTTCCATCTCTCTGAGTCCTTGTCATCCTCTCTCAGCCTGTTTTGCAGTTTTACTCATTGCCTCCTCAGTCTCTTCTTGACTGTCCTCACCTTTCCTCAGATTCTCATGAGCAGGGGGCAGTACAGACTAGGACTGCAAATTTTAATCCATTAATCAATCATAATTTTGGCTTCTCAAAATCCACAAACCAAAAGAAAATCAAGTGCTCAGTAAATCACTGCCTGACGACATGCCTGCATGTGCCAATCATAGCTGTTCCCTGCAGCACGCAGCATGAAGTTTCCTAGACTAGTTTGGATGAGTAGCGCTGTGTTAAAATACAGATGCACAACAAAAATTAAATGTCTGGCACAGCAGTAGGTGAAGAACTTATCCCTTAAAATGGATCATCATCCATTGTTCGGAAAAACTTCAGATTTAGGCCAAGAAATCATATGCAAAGAGTTGGGTCTGAGCTGCAAAGTAGCACAACTCATTTATTTAACCACCTGAAATCACACCACAAACTGCAGTATCATTAATGTCTGAAGGTCAAGAAAAATAGTGCAATGGTAACGCGAATCATCAACAGACATGCATAAATGTGAGCCTGTACAGCACGTCAGCATGCCTGTCCAGCTCACAAAGATGCCAAGAAATTCAATTTGGCCAAAAATAAGCATCCAGCGAGCATGGTGAGTAAGAAAAAAGCTTCAGGAAGATGGTTAACTCATGAAGAAAAGAAATCTTATCCTCTCGCATAATTAGTTTCCCAAAATAGCAAAACCTGCACCGTATAGAAAAGTTTTGTAGGCAAAATTGCAGCTGTTGAGTACTTTGGTACAAGTTTTATTCATATCCATCATAAAACAATCCGCTCCATACAATGAATCAAGTGAAAGACTTTTTTTTGCTTCTAGAAGATGCATGCAGGTCAGGGAGAAAAAACACCTCATTTGTCAGCATTGATGTTTTAACTAACAGGAATGCAACACAAAGATGCAAAGATGAAAGCAGTGCCCTGTTGATTTAATTTTATGTCAAGTTTTTGTAAAATTATTTTTATATCATTTATTTTTCTTCTAAAGAGATGCACTGAATTGGGTGAATGAGGAGGTGTGATTTCTATTTTGATGTTGCACAACATGAACGTGAAAGCAGGGTTATGTTTACATGAAAACATTTTTGTAGCTCAAATCAATGAATAGTCAGTCGCAGCACTGGAACACTGCATGTGTGTGTGTGATTTAACCACAACCGCATTTATACTGGTGTCTGAGGCTCACATGAGATGCTGCAACATTCTCCTGAATGATAGGTGTCACCACTTAGAAAAAACACCCTCTGTGTGACTGCTGGTATTACGAGTGTCTACAAAGTTTTATTCCACAAGCTTGCAGCTTCTTCACTGTAATCTAAGAATCTCCGATGCCCTGCACTGGTATATGATTGAAATAGCCATAAAATACAATCTGATCATGCAGTCATGTCTTCAGCTCGGCTGCACCAGACGACTGCAAGTGCTACAACACCACAAACTAAGTCTTAGATCATAAGCAACCCCACAAGTGTTCATTGTTGCGACAGACTTCATTAACTATTTGTTCTAAGAAATTTAAGAAATCAATTGATTCATTGAGAAGGTTATTGTCATACGCGCATACTGGTAACTTGGTCTCACTGTTTGAGCTGACTTAGAAAAATACACCACCATAAGCGTATACAATCTGTCAGTCTAATAAAGTTAGTGGTTGGCTGGCAGACATTGCGAAATGACTCGTAAAAGCTGATAACTCTGTGGGGACACAGAGTTGGAAATTGCTTTGTCTGTATTGTTTATGGTTTATTGTTGTTTATTGTGCAATTAGTTTCTTATTTTTGTTTCTTTCCTCTTTTTACTAGACATGTGCCAAAAAGACTGGGCTGAATCTCTATAGATTTCAATGTGAAACAAACCCAGGTGCATTTTACTTTTGTTCTAAGTAGGATAAATGGGTGCTACCTCACAGAAATTGTTCTTAATTTTTAAAGGCAAACACTGTTTTAACCTTCTTTACAGGTGTACTTAACATTTTCTAAAATATGTTGTTTTGCCCACTGCTTAAAAAATTTCAGTCACCACAGATGTGAAATCCTCCTTGACTCAAGTAAACAAGCAACTTGAGTATATTGTTTCTTGTTTATTCCTGTATGAGTTATGTTTATTCAGAAGTGGAGACTTTTTCTCAGCTTACTTTTTTGTAAGCCTGCAACCTCAGATCTCAACCACATCTACAGACTACTTGGGATGATGGAGGTGTAATGGAGGGGTCATGACAAGGGCTCTGTCATGCAATCCAAGTTGTCTTTGTCATCCAAGGCTCAAACAGCAAAGATGTTATTTGCGGCACAGCTGTGTTCAATTTCAAAGCTAAGGCATTTCTCCTTGTTGTCCTCGGGACTTTGTTGCAAGTGAGATTGTTATTCAGCTTCCTCTTTTCTCAGCATTTGTGTAGTGGTTATAAAATGATGGCGACAGATATGATGGGTGGATGGATAGAGGAAAACTTGCCCTTGCTGTCAGGGAGGTTCAAGGTATAAAAGGGAGATGTGAAGGTGAAGGGATGTCAGTGGTGGGATGGAGGGAGGTGCAGAGCTCTCAGGGGAGAGGCAGGTGTGAGGAAGCCTGATAAGGTGTACAGTATGTGGATGAGAAGAGAGGGAAAGAGCTGTAGAGTGACAGAAGGGAAGGGACAGGCTGTGCTGCTGTGGTAAAGGTCACCAGCCTCCCCTGTGAGGTTGAATGGTATTTGAACCTCACTTCTGTGGTTACAATGTCTATTCGCTGTGTCTGTATGTGCGCGCATGTGTGTGTTTGTGTATGTCTGTGCAAGAGTACTTGTTTCTTTGGCAAGGGAGGCAGACCAGAGCTGAGTTTAATTGTCTGTAACAAAGAGCTGACTCCTTTAGGATCCATTGCTGTGCTGAGCATCATTTGGGAGACCACAAAAGAAAACACCCTCAGAGAGATACACACAAACTTAAATGCATGTTACACACAGTACAGCACAAAATGTTGCCAAGACTGTGTGGTTATCATTAACACCTGAGGACTATAGTCTCAGTGAGTTGGGAAATGCACGGACAAACTCACACAGGCCAGGAGGCAAAAGGCCAATGGATTCAGCTGAAAATAACTCAGAGCACTGCTACATTTCTTCAAACTGGTGTCCCAAAATTTAAACTAGAAAAACAAGCTTTATCCAAGCTTGTGTCATCTTGGCACCAATTAAGCACACTATCCTCCACTGGGATCCAAAACTTGTCATGCCAAACATAATCCCTCCAGTGTTCTCTGGCTCAGCGCCTGGGTGTCCACCAAGTTGGACATGGCTGGTTCGAAATATCTCCACACCAAGAATTCCACAAGACATCCTGATTAAATGCTTAAAACCACCTCAATTGACTCTTCTCGAGTCCTGAATGGTAATCCCAGACAGTCTGCATCAGAGTAACCTGCAACTGAATATCGTTCTTAACATCTGTTAGTAATTGGTACTTAATTTCATGAAGAGCAAAACTGTATCCAGCTTTCTAACAGAATCAAAAAAGTCAACTAATCGATGATAATTCAAGTATTTTTGACAAAAATGTTTTGTTTTGTTTTGTTTTGTTTCCGATATTCCATGAAACTTCACACATAGATGGGTTGTTTTTGGTCATCAGGCAGAAGAGGTTATATTTGCTTATCAAACTATTAGAATATTTCATAATATTTTTAAGAGGAACTGGGAGTGTGAGAGTGAGAGATAGTACAGGTTCACTTGACTCAGTTCATCTCTTGTGTTTGTTTTTTGGGTTTTTTTTCATGCAAACTCATGCAGTGGCAGATACAAGCAAATGCTTTTCCTGCAAAAGCCAAAATGTCAGTTAATATTAAGAACGTTTCTGGATGTGGGTTAATGTTTAACGCAGTCTTCGTATTGCTTGTGTGACAAGGGATGAACAAAGTTTATATGTCAAATTTAGCTTCAGTTGTTAATTTGTGCCTTCATTTTAGTCACTGACTTTGGGGTTGAAATCACTGTATGATATGAAAACACAGCAATTTGATGATAATGGGAAAGAACACTGTTGTTCTTGGCGCTTTATTTCTGTGAAAGTAACTGTGACTAATTTTGAGGGACATGCAAAGGGTGGCTGGTGCACGTGCGTGAATGAGTGGGTGTTTATCTGAGAGAGACAGTGTGTGAAAGCAGCAGGAGGCCTGGAGAAGATGCTTAGAGACAATGCAATCGAGATGAAGCAAGACAAAGAGGGAGGGCAGAGAAGGCCACAGTCATTATCACCTGGGCTTTATTTCTGTGAGGCTTCCCTGTGCACACAACTCACTATCAGCATCTCATTTTCTTACCCCGTTAATCAATAGATCTTTGGTTTGTGTGGTTACAATCGAGTCTTCTGAAGGAGAAGGAGCAGTCGCCTGCGAAGAAGAAGTAGATGACCTGCTCACGTGATCAACCTCTGCTGTGGCACTCTCATATACATGAACACACAGAACGATCAAATGGATGTTGAGTAGAGTAGGAGGCAGAAAAAGGATGATTTAGATATTTTGCGATTAAATCAAATTCAATGTGTTAATCTTTAACCTCTCTTTTTTGAAGAAGAAGTAAAATATGAACTGTGGCGGTCTTACTTCAAGAGAGCTGGAATCTGCACAGCTAGTTACCCTTGACTGCAATTTCTCCAATTTAGCCAGTGTAAGAAATTTTAAAAAAAAATCCCCTGCAACCCTAAGAGCACTTCCACTGCTAAGAGGAATGTGATACAAAAGACAGTCTGTAAAGCTGTTGGATACCTCAAAGTTCAATCAGGTCAGTCATCAGTCCTCAAAAAAAAAAGAATGGTTGCAAAGAGATATACAGTGGTGCTTTGGGCTCTGGCAGTTTGTTTGTATAGAAGACACCAATTTGTCTGCAAACACTCACTAAAGTGAAACAGTGAAATGCAGAAACAGAGACCGTTTGCCTTCAAAGTAAAAGTTGCATCTTTTGAAACATTTTGGTTTCAGCAGTAAAGGCACGACTTTTACTTTAAAGCCAAAAGTTCTCCGTATCTGGTTTGCATTACACTTTTTAACCTGGACATGAGATATGATTAAATATGATCAAGTAAGCTCGTGGTCAAAATTGCATTTGATTAGGTTTCAGCCAAAATAATTTGTGGATCATCTATACATTAAGCAGTTTTCCATATTCACATTACAACGCTAGACCAGCATGTTAAAATGTAAACTGACGCCCAAAACCCCAAATAAGTTTTCAGATTCAGAAGCATTAGTGTAGACATGATGTAAGCCCTTCTCTCTTCCTCCAACATGTGTTCTGTGGGGCTCTTGGTTTAAGCTATGGGCTGTAAAGCTGAAGGCTCTGGTTTGAGAGCTTTAAGAGGTTGGGACTGCCCTCCCTCTGTGTCTGTCCTAAATGGCTATGTAATTGCAGGGCTGCTGGTCATGAGCCCCCTGCTGTGTGGAGATGAGAGCTTGACTACTTCAATCCTGACCCTTTGATCCCGCCTCTCTTTCCATCTTTTTCACTCTCTCCCTAGCTTTTTCTGGCTCTTGCCTCCTAATTCGGCCCTTTCTCTCTCCCATTCTCCTTGTGTCTCTTTTACACACAAACACAGTGAAACAAGCACGATGACCGCACAGATACATTTCTGTCTGTGGTAAATAGTCAAATGTTCAGCACAGCAGGGAGATGGACCCATGCAGGGCTGCAGTTGGTCAGGAAGGTATGTTAGTGCACAGGAGTTTGGGGGCCTAGCAGGTGCTATTTTTAAAACCTTTAAAACAGTGACACTGAGATAAGGAGAGACGAAGACTGAATTCATTTTCGCTGCATGGGATCCTCCATTACCTAATACAGGTTCACCACATATTGTGAAAAATTCAATATTTTTATATTGTTAAAAGAAAGCAAAAAGTAATTTTGCATAATAAAAAGGTTTTAAATGGCATATTTTTCAATTAAGCCTCCAGTATGTGACAGACTTGAATATTTTTAAACACTTTTACTGAGCATCGCATATGTTACATATACTGTAGCATTTAATATTATCTAGCACAAATGTGTATGCAAAAAGGAAAAAAAAATCATGCTAACTTTAAGCTCACACAAGATTTTAACCCCAGTCGTCCATGTGAAGGCTCTGTACTACTTTCTATGTAAGTGCTGGGCTCCAGCCCATGTCTGCTACCAGAGGACCCAGAGGAGGCGCAAGAGTCTAACGCCCACTAAAGTCACAACATGGTGAAAGGTTATTCTAGGTTCCCAGTAAGTTGAGTCAGTTCATCTGGGTGCAGCTGACTTTCCGCAACCTGGCTCTGAGTAAATGTGGTTATCCCAACTGGGCCTTTGTCAGTGAATGTTCCAGGCAATCCAAGAGAGAAGGTGGACAACTGCTGCCTAAGCATCAGTACAGCTGAAATGCATATTTTCAAAAACGCCATGTGCGGCTTTCAAACACGGCACAACACACAACTCTGCAGTCTATTTAAACCTAAAGGCCAGCGGCTACTCATTCTACAATGAAGATGTGCACATCCTGGACAGGAAGGAGAATTGGTTTGAATGTGGAGTCAAGGAGGCCATTTATGTAAAAAGGGAACAACCAACTCTAAACCGAAGCAGGAGCCTGAGATACATCTTCCCCCACCTTACAATGCTGTGATTGCAGCCATTCCCCAGTTATCTGTTAGTAGCACACATGGCCATTGTGATCGATTAACATCTGCACATCAGCGATCATGAAACTGATTACATGGCACTATTCTTTACACTACTGTACTGCTTATAAGGCCGTGGACCTGCAATCAGCTGAGAGTAAAGAAGTCACTTGGATGAGTGATGAAACATTTGTCCCACTGAAAACGTTGCATGCAGATCAACTAAATCAGCTTTCAGGGATTTCCTTACCTGGATTACTGAGGATGCATTAGGATGTCTATTGATGCCAAAAACATGCTGCCATGAAAGTTTCCATGAAAAAAGACTGTTGTTTAGTGTGGCTTAGTGTTTCAAAGGTCAGAAGTAGAGGGATGAACAGATGGGTTGAGGGACAAGTCTTTGTGTGTTTGTTTTTTGTGTTTGACACTGCAGCACTTCACAGTCAATGTCTTTTTTTGTCTCCCCTGTAACAAACAAATCCTTGCGAACTTAACAACAGAAATATTACAATTACGTTCGGAGGGATTTAAAAGCAAAACGCTTTGAAAATTCATGTCTGCAGCTTGGCTTCACAGCAACTGCTGACATAATTACAGAGAGGGGGAAAAAAATGTGTGAAATTAATTTCAGATTTAATGTAAATTATAGTGATTGGCAGAGCTGCGCTAATCGCCATTCATGTACAAAGAAAACATGCATGCCTCAAGCTCACACGTGTCCATGTGAGCGGCTCATATAGGCCATTGGAAAATCAGCAGATGCAGACGTGGATGTAAAATGCACAAACACACACAGAAGACCTTCAGCAAGAGGGAAAATGTGAAAACCATAGTGCAGCAAGTAGTAGCAGATATAAGGATTTGTTTTAACACACAATGTACTTAACAGTTATAAGTTTGCCTGTATTAATATAGCTATGTGATGCTATATTTTCATTAATGATGTGTTTATATATGAGCATCCAGTTAAGAATACCACACAGTTCTCAAATAAAGGACAACCTATAACTAGATTAAGGCTTCTTTCCATGATCTGTGTCTTGCTTATAAGCTGCTCTGAGGTGTCTTTGCAGGGTTATTATTTCATATCTGTTCTGCTTCTACTGGTGATTTTTCTCATCATTATTTCTGTCTGTCTTCATTAATTATTGGATGTCTTTATACATATATTTATCCATCATTCAAAGAGAACAATTCCGATGCTTATTTCACAGAAGAAGAGTTGCACTGCAGAGCTTTAACAGTTAATTATACAAAGACTAAAAGTTTAATTTCAGATTTCAGAAGTTTCTCAGTTCTTATTCCTTCTGGGTTTCTTTCTTTTCTTTTCTTTTCTTTTTTTTTGAGTGTTTGATTTAATTGACAATAAAATGTCAATAAAAACGTCTAATGAACAAATGTCTTTGAAATATTTTCAAAACATCTGCAGACGCATTTTATGCTAACATCTGCTACGACTGCAGTGAAACACCCACCAGCTCACAGACTCTGCCTTCTTGAGCAGGTCCGACTCATTGCACACATCAAACAAAATCATCCTGTTTGGATGATAATGTTAAAAAGCATTTCTCACAACTGTTATGACAACTGTTGATCATTTTCATGGTTGGAAAACATTCACAAAATGCCCTCGAAAGACCTTTGAAATGACAAAACCATTGTGAATATTGTGTTTTACAGTCAGATAAATCAAAGGAAAAACATCACACTCCAAATCCAAAAGGTCATCTTTTTTTTGATAGGTTCTTTTTTTAAAAAAAAATTCATATTTCATGCTTGTGTGATTTATTGGTCACGTAATAGAACCAAGCAGCTGTCACATGAATGGGGATCTATGGGGATTGACTCATTTTTGGAGCCAGCCTCATTTTTCAGCCCTGAAGGATGCCTCTCGTAACCTTCTCATCATCTCTGCAGTAGTCTGGAGGCTACATTAGCTGCTTCTACCTTACCACACCCAAATCATGTCAAGTCAAGTTGCATTATAACCTGCTAAGGTTCTTTTTTTATTTAAAAAAAATCTAATATGTTATAAAATAGATGTCTTACATTTTTAGAAACTGTCCACAGGAGTCCAAAAAACATGCTGTAAGCTCCGAATCCAATCCCAAATTTCTTTAATATTGCTTCTGTTTTATTATCTCTGTTTTATTAACACTCAGCATTGACATAAACTCACACAGGCTGCACATGATAGGATGCTTATGATACAAAACATTCTTCATCTTGAAAATATGTTCATCTTGTTGCGCATAGCAGCATCAGTTCTAAAAAATCTCGAGAATAACATACAAATATGTTCATGGAAATTACCAACATACTTTTGCACATACATAAACACACAGATATATTCCTCGTGTGTGCTGGGCGCCTGTCACTCAGCATGTCACCCTGGCATCTGGAGTACACCCGCCTCCACCCAAATTAAAACAAGGAGGGAAAAAAGATATTTTCCAATTCAGCAGATGTGAGTCATTTCATCTTGTGATTCAAATGAGTTTTGTGTTTTGTGTGAACAGATGTCCGTACCCCGCCTCCTTTATCAACATTAGCTGATTGGGTTTTAGCATGCAGCTTGCCGTGCCTCTGCCTCACAGGTACTAACACACTAATCTGCCTCTGCACAGCTGTGCGGCACAGTGGAGGAGGGAAGAGAGGAAAACAAGCATGAGAGTAAGGGCAGAATGGAAAGATGGAGAAGGGCTGGAAGGGATGGGGAAAAAGATGGAGGGGAGAGATAGAGGGAAGGAGGGTAAGAGCGAGAGCCAGAGGGCGGCGAGAAGAGAGGATGTTAGTGAGACAAAGAGAAGACTTTGAGAGAAAAACAGACGCCAGGAGAGGGGAGAGAGGATGAAAGAGAAATAAACAAAGAAGAGGAGGGGAGAGAAAGTGAAAATGGAAAAATGAATAAAAGAGTTGATCGTTAGACACAAATCAGCCAGGAATGCTCAAGACGCACAAAGTTTTCATAGCTGTGTGACTGGGTGTGTGTGTGGTGAGGGCAGTGGCTCTCAGATAATCCTTCAGCAGCTTCTTGGCTTGTGACTGTTCATATAAAGAGCACCTGCAGCACAGCGAGGGTCACACAGTGGCGACACACTTTCTGCTCTAATAGCGTATGTGCTCGCAGGTGGATGTGTGTGTGTGTTTTGTGTGTGAGTCGCTTCATCATTGTAACGCAGCTTTGTGTGTCGCCCCTGATTGTGCGTGTGTGGCTTCATCATTGTAACTCAGCTTTGTGTGTCCCGCTCCAAGCCATTTTAAACTCCATTCTGCACTTCTACTCCTCTGAACTGAGATGTTAGATATCTAAAGGTGTGCGTGTGATTCTGCTGAATCTGTGTGTGTATGTGTTGTGTGTGTGTGTGTGTGTGTGTGTGTGTGTGTGTGTGTGTGTGTGTGTGTGTGTGTGTGTGTGTAACAGGACAATGTGGCACGGACCTCTGGTGCGTTTGTTTACCCAACCATCGTGCCGCAACAACGGGACTCTTTCTGTCTGCGCACCTGTTCAGCAGTCCTGACATCAGCAGCACTCAGCGCACAAAGACCACCTCTGCACCCCAGAGGGGAGCAGCAGGAGGGGAAAATGAATTAGGGCTTAGGGAGGAGCGGACTAGAGGGAGGGAAAGTGCATCCAGTGATGAGAGCTGAGAATGAGCGAGAATTGGTGGAGGGAAGTTGAAAGCCTTGGTGAGAAACACATGGAAACAGACATGTGATGGGTGAGAAAGAGGGAGCTTAAGAAAAATTAAAAGTTTGTAAGAAATGGATAAACATAGAGAGCAATATGAAAACTGGGTTTGAAACAGAGTTGGCAATGCTATAAAGGGGAAGGGTTTGTGACAGTGAGGTAAGGTGGTCGGTTGCTGCGTCCCTCGCGTCATTCTTCTCCACCCCGGGAGTTGATCGGGTGCACTCAGCTTGTGAGCTCATTAAAAAGCACCCATTATCCCGACATTTGCACGCATCGCATGCAAAACTAATTTACTTGTAAGAAATTAAAAGTTCATTTTAATTGAGCTCGCGCTGCAGTATGCAAATTAGGAGTACATAATGTACATTGATGCGGAGCAGACAACACACTGAAAATGGACTTAACCCTTTCGTGACAATATGGGGAATCCTTAAGTGAAAATGATTAACAAAGAGAACCCCAAACCATAACTAACCTGACAGTGTATAACTGAGCTAGAGTGTGTTTTGTAGGTTAAAATACATAAATTCGGATATACAGAATACAGTAATACTGACAAGGCAATGTATTTTGAATTACTAAAAAAGGAAACCCAGTCATTGTCATTTTAAAAGCTGGAGCAACTGTTTAACATCTGTTTTAAAGGTAGAAGTCTCCATCATAGGCCCAGGTGTGTGTATATACCTTTTTCTTGTGTGGGTCTAGGTGACAGGAGCATTTATAGCTCAGCCAGGCAGTGAAATAATAACAACTTATTTGTATATACAGGTCAGCTGTGTCAGATAAAGATTGGGGTTAGGCAGTGAATAAGATTGAGCTGAGCTTTCATTTCTTCTATGCTTGTTTGTCCCTCTTAATGTGAACTCTGTGCTCTGACCTTCTTGATCCAGCCTTCAGTCTGTCAATAACCAATACTGATCAATAAACAGACAGTCACCTGCAGTTTTCCATTAGAAGAGGGGGCATGGTTGATGGGTTATAGGCATGTGTGCAAACATCTGTGAGCAACAATATGCATGAGCCAAAGAATGCAGAGATATTAAACAGAGCCTTTTCGAGGTAAAATAGCGTAACCAGCAATGAATCACTCCTTGCTTTGGATCCTTGCCTATCTCTAGTTAACACTAAAGTGTTTGTAGCAATGTGTCTGTAGTTGTCAAATGAAAATAAGACAAAGAAGAGATTTACTCAGGAACAGTAGTTTACTAGGCTTTGGACATATACATAGATAGTACATGACTAGGGGAGTGTTGGGAAAAGGTTAGAGGAGGTAGAGGTGGGTGAAACAGCAATGCAGAGCTTGAGTGAGGTAATACATGAGATTTGTTAGCAAGTGGTAGACAAGAAATACGCTGAGAAATGGGGAACGGGAAGAAAGGGTGTAGGATGCTCTACGTGCATGTTTCAGTTCTTTTACATCCCAGTTACTTTTATTCATCTGTTTTACAATATAATCTTGAAGTTGTTTATCACCAGCTTACCAGTAAAGCTTATTAGCATCACATTTGCTACACAGAACATGGGGAAAAAAAAAAAAAAAGGAGCCAGATTGTGTAATTTAAAGTCTGTTGAATCAGCACTGACTCAGCAAAGTGTTTCCCTCCATGCTGCTGGGTTCACCCAGTGATGACAGGTGAGTCTGGCACTCACAGGGCATGGATGGTTGGCACAGAGGGTCGGCTACAGAGCGGCATTGAAGGCGGGCGCGTTGCTAGCTGGCGTGTGCAGCCTCTTAATGAGCAAAGTGTTGATTTGGCGCTGATCCTAATAGGATCAAAGCTGTCATTTGGCTCTCCCGATGGCTGACAGGAGGCCAACCCTGGCACACCACCAAGAAGGAAGACAGACGACGACACTTTCACAGGCCATATCTACATGGAGTAAACTCATCTTCTTTTTTGTGTGCTGTCTTTTTCTGTTTCAACCATTCTCTCTCTCTCTCTCTCTCTCTCTCCCTCTCTGTGTTGCCTCTCCTCCCTCCCTTTTTTCTTTCTTTTCTGAATCTCCTCTCTTCCATCTCAGTTATAGACACATCTAATATACTCACTCTGCATATACATGTACCAAAATACAAAAGAGCTAATGGAGCTCCAGTTCATAATGGAATTGTAAGTCAGGATTATGATATAGGCCTGACACATGTTCCTCTATATTTGAATGTGCCGTCAGTCTACTGGAAAAGCCTCAAGGCCCCTATTTCTAGCAAACAGAAATCACCCACAGTGAGGGCAATAGGAGCAATGTTTATTGAATGTAGCTAGATGATATTGTAATGCACTAAGGGGTGTCTCAGCTGGCTTCAGCTCATTGAGAAGAATGATTTATTGTGCAGGAGTGAGTGAGGTCTATTTTGGCTAGGGAGTGCTGCATGCCCTAAGGGCTGGTGATGGATTCACACACACACACACGCGTACTTGTATGTATTGTCATTTACAGATACGCACAGAGAGAACTAGGAACAACTTAAAGGCATATGTAGTGACATTAAAATACTGTGAAATGTTACACACAAGAAAATAGATTTTAAAATCCCAAAAGCAGATATTATAAAGAGAGCAAGGGCAAAAGAAAGGAAACAAAGACAAAGAAAAAAAAACAGTCCCCCCTCTGCTTTCAAATTAAAATGCAAATGTTTTTCTTTTTTTTTGTTATCATTATTTGCCTCATCCTCTTCATCCCACATGCCACCCCCACCCTTTCGCCCTCAAATCCCACCCCCACCCCCTCGTCTCCTCCATCCTTTTGTCTCAAAATTAGTGAAGCAGAGTGCTCGGGCGGCTAATTATGTATTCAAATGAAAGAGGCTCGTTAATGTTGCACTGGGGAGAGGCAAGATGATTGGGAGAGGGTGATGGAATTGAAATGAGTGCTAGGGTGTCGTTCGCTGGCTCACTCGCTCGGGTGGCGGTGGCTGCGACGGTGGTGGAAGAGGCGGTGGTGCATCTGGAACCAGCCGAGCGCATCCCGGCAGATGTCACCTCCCGGGGGGTGATTGGAAGGCAGGGTGGGGGAGAGAGAGAGAGGGAGGGCGAGGGTGTGTGCTTGGGGAGCAAGAGCGTTGGGGTAAGGTAGAAAGGCAATAGTTGAAGGGGGTGGGGGGGTGTAGAGAGGGGTGTGATGTTGGGGTAAGGAGAGGGGGAGTACGGTCAGACAGGAGACGCACACTTCACAATGACAGGATGGGTGGGGAGTATGAAGGGGAAGCGAGGCAGGGAAGGGTGATGCGGAGGAGGGGTGTATATGTTATATGTGGTGGTGGGGGGGCATGGCTTTGTTTCTGCAGAGGACACACAAAGAAGAGAAATGGGATGGTTAATTTAGCTCAGCGGAGAAACCGAGAAAAAACAGAAATGAGCTAATGAGCATGTTGTTCTCATCTCTCTATATGGTTCCTCTGCTATGTGACCTGCTGCAGCACATATCTGTGAGGAGCTGTGAAGTTCTGACTGTACACCTGCATTCAAATAATACATTAAGTTGCTAAGGAGGCATGCATCTGTACCTATACTGCAGGGATCTTTCACTCAGTGAAAATGTGTAAATATTCAACTTTAGAGACAACTTTAGGGTATCAAAACTGTTGTGCACACAACACCAAGGAAGACACTCAATGTAAGTTTACTCTGGGATTCAGCAGTTCTGTGGCGTTGAAGAGAGTGAGCAGTGAGGTATATTGAGTCATACTGCAGAGGAAAAAAATTCCATGTTGAATGATGCACAGAGGCAGGCAGAGATGAGGTGAGGTGTTCATACTGCTCCAACCAGCCATCTGCTCTCCGTGTCCTTCATCTGACATACTTCTCAACCATATTGGCCCATACAGGCACATACACCACACACACTCAACCTGTGCATAACACACACACACACACACACACACACACACACACACACACACACACACACACACACACACAGAGAGAGTTTACTCCAGTCCTATCCTGTATTCATGAGGGCTGTCCTGCCAGCTCTGTACCCTGAGGCCTCTGGCCCTGTGGCCTGCAGCTATCATTAGAGAGAGCCTGTACTCTCATTATTGATCCCCTGCCTGATAATCAAATGCATGCTCTGTCCCTAGAGGGCACCACTGGGACTGGTGTCCCCTACCTGCCTTGCACCTCTGTTGTAAGGGTGTTCCATCAACGACACATCAGTTCACACACACACGCGCGCATGCACACACACATACACATGCGTACACACATGTGCAAACACAAACACTCAGACTTGACCTTCCAATCTAGATAGACCTTCTATCTATCTATCTATCTATCTATCTATCTATCTATCTATCTATCTATCTATCTATCTATCTATCTATCATGTTTACGTCTGTTTTTCATTCTTTCTGTTTCTCTCTCTTTCTCTCCATCTCTTCCCTATTTTTTTTTTCTGAGTCTCTGACGGAGATGCATGGTGTTTCTAATTTGGCATGCAGACATTAATTCCAGCACAGCTGCTGCCTCCTCCTCCTCCTCCCTCCATCCTCTCCCCACCTTCCTCCGCCACCCTCAACCCCATATCTCCTCCTCCCTCACTCTCTCCCTGAAGGCTTCTCTCTAATGTGCAGCTTCAGAGAGGCGCGGCAAATTAACACCATTTGTTCTGCGGAGCATGCCTTCTTCTCAACACTACAAGCATATCTTATGAGGTTTGTCTAAATGTGAGAGGGAGCAGGAATGAGAAATCCACAGAAATGTTACAATGTTGTTTTTTCCCCTATTCAAATTCACAGTAGATACAAGTGCAAAACAAATCTCAGTTTTGTTTTTTTGTTGTTTGTTTTTTCACTTTTTACGCAAGAGATCTCAAACCTTGCTGCTTTCTTATCTCAGCAAGGTTGTGCCTTCAGCAACAAAACACTCTTTTGCCTTTATTCACCGGCAGTGACGGAGATCAAAATGTGTAAATTGTCTCTGTTACAACAGTCAACATCTGTGCGACTGCTGAGATCTGTGTTGCCTTTGTTGCACAAGTACTATTTATCTATTAGCACACCACATTATGATCTCTGGAAACAAATGTTTGATTCAAACTTAAACCCCCTCCCATTAGAAACAAATATCTGTTCTGTCAGAGGAATTGCAGTTGAAATGGTGAGCCATATGTGTGAGCGATGCAAAGGGAGAAAACAGAGAAAAGGAGGTAGAAGAAGAGAGGTGGGGAGAGGAAGGTGCAGAGAGGCAGGAGCATCTGTATACTCCCAGACAGGTTGTTTTGGTATTCTAAGTCCTGGCTGACAGGAATATTGAATATGGCAGACCTGCCTTTGCATACTGCACACAAAGAAACACAGCCCCATGTACACATACACTCACACAAACACATATACACAGCCCTCCAGACTTTCACCTGCCCCACCGCCCCCTGCATAGACTCAGCAGTGCTCCCTCTCTCTCTCTGTGGGCATAGCTCTTTTTGAACCAGGGGCTAATTCCCTCCCTCTTTCCTTTCTTCCATCCCCCACTTCTTGTCCTCCCTTCACTGTACCCCCCCCCCCATCCTTCATCTTCCTCTTTTATTTTCTTTCCACACTCGTCTGTCCCTCTCCCTCTCTTATCCTGCATTTGCTTGCCTCCCTCTTTCTTTCCTCCTCCTTCTTCTCCTTGCCTCCAAGATAACAGTATTATTAACTGGCCTAGTTGACCTACACTCCTGATAAACTCATCCCGCTGAGGATCCCTGCTTTCTTTCCCCGCTGCTGTGTGGGGTTTATATCTTACGAAGCCGAGGAAACCATAAACACTGAATGATCACAAGAAAGTCTAACTGTGACGAGATTGGCGATAGAGATATACACACACTCACACAGACAGAGAGAATCAAAGTAAGAAATGAGGGATAGAGAAGGACATTCAGTGTAGCATTCACTGCCAAATGTTTGCAATGAAATGTTTAGAGTTGCTAATAATTGAAAAATTATATTAGCAACTAATTAGCTGATGATGTAAAAGCAATTTTGATTAGCTAGAGTGGAAATAGTGCCGGATGTGGGCCAGAGAGTAGTCAGCTGTGCCTCAGCTGGCAAAGAGCTGAATAACCTCTTTACCACAGGTGCATGCTGGGAGACTGCAGGGGGATCTGTCTCTGAAACTAAACAAATGCTTGGCTTCAGAAGAATCTCTTTCTTAAACACAAACATACTCTTGTTACCGCTTTCACAATTTTTACAGTATAGGGAAAATGAAGACTCAAAGTGCGTAATTAAACATGTAGAGAAACTGTTGAAAAAGGGACAGATGAGCGAGACATGGAGGGATAGATGGGAATGAAGCAACCAGATAGGCTGCATTTTTTTAAAGGCAGAGAAGAGGAAGCAGAAGAACAATAAACAAACAAGAAATAGAACAGGGGAATAGAGAGAAAGAAAGGAGGGATGAAGTGTCGCTGCACTTGGAAAGCTGCCGCCACATCTGCTCGTCCATGATGTCTGCGCAGCAGCCGTCAGCTGTCATTTTGGACCACAGTCAAGTGGAGCAGAGGTACCGCCTGGCTCCCTGCCTTCCTGCCTCCTTTTGTACCCACTGCTTAAAAACATTGGCTTTTTTTCTCTCCTTTAGCGCTTGTTTTCTGCTCCTGGAATTGGCTTTCTTGAAAACAGTTCTACAGTTTGTTTTTTCTTTGTTTTTCTGGTTAAGAAATGCAACATATTGGTGCATACCCTTGGTTTCTTGGGTAATAATTTGGAGTACCATCACTCTGCAAGTGAGGCACATTATAAATGCTACATGGCTCTCTGTTGATAAATAATTGCCTCCAAACCTTTGTCCAAACAACAAACTGATCCATCATGAAAAACATGCCACTAACAGCCCAACAGGATGCATTACTGTAAAGCATTTAGCCCAATTATCACCACCAAACAAAGAATTTAAGTGTCTAAATGCATTAGGCAGGGTTGTAAATAATGGCATTGTATTTAAGCACCACCATTAGGATTCACAAACATCAGTTATTCAACACTCTCTTCAGGCCCCACCCATCTGCCTAATAAAACTGAGACAGAAGTGCAAGAGAAAGAGAAAGAAATCAAGAGCAGGGTAAGGAAAGGTAAGAAAAACAAAGTGAGTACAGACTAAGACATGTTTATTTATCCGGGGGATATGGTGTCAAGGAAAGGAAAACACTAAAAATGAAAGAAAGAGGTGAGAGAAATGGGAAGGTGAGACGATGCTCATGTATGGTGAACTGTTGTTGTGCATTATACAGCCAGGCAGCGGGGTGATGAAATAAATAAATAAATGGTCTCTGGTCTGTGCTGTGCTGTGGTGCCTGGTTGCCCATGAATATTCCATGAGGCAGAGAGTGGGGAAGTGTGCTGCCTGGAACATCTGGTCTAGTCCACAGGGACCCTTGTGGCGAGAATGCTGCAACTTCGGGAGGAAAGAAGGGAAGGAGGGCAAAAATGCCAATAAAAATGAGGGGGAAAAACAGCAGCAATCAGCAAGCCTGCTCATCATATGGTTGATTTGTTTTGCTAATTTGATTTTAAGACCAGCAGTCCCAGCAAGTACAAAACAAACTGAATGAATAAATTCAGTACACAAAATAAATTCTGCACAGCAAACATCAGGGTCACCTCGTCTTTTTTTTCAGCTTCAGCTTTGTGTGTGATCAAATATGTATTTCACACCACATTTGTATATGAGGGGCA
The DNA here is from genome assembly GCA_024447675.2 of Pterophyllum scalare. NCBI lineage: Eukaryota > Metazoa > Chordata > Actinopteri > Cichliformes > Cichlidae > Pterophyllum > Pterophyllum scalare. The sequence continues at coordinate 8,728 of JAMQGT020004935.1, read as the reverse complement.
TGTTTGCATACTGATAATTTGCATCGTATAGTTAAATGTCCAGTGGGACAGAGTTATCTAAGTTTGTGCTTTTTGAGTGTATTGAATGTTTCAGTTTGAGGTGGGGCATGCAAAGCTGTATTCAGTTTTGCTCTGTGTTTCTCAGTATTAGGATGAAAATGTAAAGATGGTGAAGAGCCATGTCATGAGCATAATGCATGTGGCAGGGTGCAAAATGTGGCACAATGACTGTAGCCTTGTGAGAATACTTTAACTAGATAGTGGATATGAAGCGATTGACTGGCCTTAGCAGAAAGATCACCCTATTGACAGGAATGAATGTCAATGCAGACCTTGACGTATATTCAGTAGGAACCAAATTCATGTTTAATGCCATTTTTTTTTATTGCTTTTTGCTTTCTCTGTGCTTGACAGCTTGGTATCGTTTATTGTAGTGACAAAAAAATTAACAATTGCAATCACTCGTATATTCCTCCTCTCTCCTTAGAGACCGTCGTATCCGATTATACGAATGAGTGCTTCAGTCTCAGGGCGCAGGCTTCCTTGTGGTTTTTTACAGTTTCTGAAAGTAAAATGGGAGGCAAAGCTGCCAGCTATCAGGCTCCTCCACTGAGGAACCGAGTCCTATTTTGGGTTAAGAAGACCGACACAACTTTCAAGATTAGGTTTCAAAGCTGAGCATGAAGGTTATAGTTTGAGGTGGACCCTTTCTGCAGGTATTTACCTTTCAGTGGAGCGCCTGAGATCACTGTTGTGAAACTGCATTTTCTCTCTCCAAGCTAAAAATTTTATTTCTCCAAAAGCCGAATATATATGAAATACATACTCAATATACAAGCTTTTTAGCTTATAAAGCTAATAACATTAAAAATATATATATCAGGATGTGAAGAAACACAGTTTTCATATGTTTTGATTATGTATGCGTATTGATAGGGATAATGAAGTCATAACATGCATCATAACAGACATCTAGCCCCATTCCCTCTTCTACTGGCACCTTTTTGTTTGTTTTTTTAAACCTCAAAAGGGAATTATGAGTAACTGTAGAAACTTGCAGTGTTTCTCCTAGACTTGAACGTAGCTTGGCTCTGTTGCTGACACTGTAAATGTGTTTGCTAGCTGCTGTTTGTTGTATATACTTGCTCAATTAGCTTCCCAGTTAGCTATCTACTAAACTGATGCAATTTTATGAACCTGGTGCACTTACCTTGCATGGCAATTCAAAACAAATCTCCAGTGAAGCTAACTGACAATACAAACCAAAACCAAAAACATTCCAAATAGCAATATGTGTCTTAAACTACAGGCTGACCCCCACTCAGGAGACTATAGGAAATAAATGTTTTCTGGAGTGACTTTGACATTTACTACCTAAAGCTCATGAAGATCCAGCATATTTTTCATTTACAACATTTTTGCTCTATGAACACAATGAATCTGAATTGTGTGTTTCCCGCTGGATGATTATGACATGCATGGTATATCTGATTTCCTTCCCCCTATCCTCAGTGAAAGGAAAAAGCAAATGCTGGACTGAGGAGAGACTCAATGCTGTTGTAACTTCTTATTTGCCTCTTGAGGTAGTCCTTATGTAAAGCTCCTTTAACTATGAAGAAAGAAGTTTTTTATTGAAAAACTTTTTTTAAAAGCTCATAAGAGTCATTTGAGTGTTTTGTAAAATGCACTGAAAAACAAACTGTTTTGTCATTAAGTAACTTGTTGAAATGTAAATAATTAAAATTGGTCTCGCTCACACACACACACACACACACACACACACACCAGCAAGAATGCTTACAAACACATCCACACAGACACACTCAAACAGCATGCACTATTAATATGGCAAAAAGTTCTTCTTGCAGTAATTCCATTCTTTTCTGATTCAAAGAATCTACAGTGAATAAATCCTAATTTTCTAAGTGGAAGAGATTGCTCTGAATGTTATGATGAAGTTCTCTACAATGAAACACCTCAAGGTTTTCTGCTTTAGAAAGCAACTGACGTTCCTATTTAAGCATAAGAATGCCAGCGCTATTTTTTTTCCAATACAGGAGTTGCAAGGTTAGTTATAAAACCTTGCACAAAACGTCTGTGCATTGAAAGCAACTGTCCAAGAAGCAAAAGAGAGCAGGTTGAAATTAATTAATTTGTCTGACTCATTGTGATTCCACTTGTGACTTTCAGTCAAAGTGAAAAAAAAAAATGTTGTTTTCAGGTCTTGTAAATCTGTGAGTTTATGTGAAAGCTTTCGTGTTTTCTTTTTAATCAGTCTGCCATTCAGGAATCAAGAAGGAGCAGAAGCAGCATTCAGGTACACATTTAATCCACTCTTCCAGCCGGTGCTGTCATTCAATTACTGCATATTTACTGAGTCTAGATTATATTACCTCAGTCATTTTGTATTATTATTTACTAATGTTATTACTATTTCTGCATTATTTTGTTATTCTTAATAAAGCACATGTGGTATTTCAGTCCTGGTGAAAACATGACTGGTAGCTTATTTTAATGTTCTTGTGGTGATTTTTTTGTGATGAATTTAGCCATGAAATTGCACACACACACACACTACACACACACACACACACTGTTAATTTCAAGATTAGCAGCTGCAGTCCACCATTGTTACTTCCTTGTACTTCTTAGAGCTGCTTCTGCTAAACAGTCATTCTAAAGTGTTTCTAGTAAAGCACACCAGATATTCTGTTTTGAGCTTCAAGATCTAGAACACGTCTTTACACATTCCCAGCATTTGAGGAACTAAAGAGCCAGTGGGTAACCATTTGAGTGCATTATCAACAATCATCATTATTGGTAAGAATCCTTAGTGTTAGCTCTTTGTGCATTAATGCTGAGGAAATTGGTGAAAGACTGGTTTGAGATCAATAAACAAGAACTGGCTGCCTTTCGTGCGTCAGTGAAAGCTAAACTCAGGTGGCTTTTGTCAGCCCTTACATCTGTTTGCTTCTCCCCAACTCTCATGTGCGCACATATTAACTGTATTTTAATTCAAACAGAATTCCACTACAACTGTTCTCATTTACACGTTTCTGTTATCAGACCATACGTAAGTGTGAAATTGTGACTGAAAGGTGGCACATCGACTATGTTAACCAGCCGTCCTTGATGAGCCATTTTCCGAGCCGCCGCTCTGCACTGCCAAAGTCCAAATATTCAGATCACCGAACAGTGCTGAAAGTCATGATCCACTCATCACTCATTTCTTTATATGTATATGAAGAAATGAGTGATTTATATTTTGAGAAATAAGAAACAGGTGTAGTGACTTATTGATATATATATATATATATATATATATATATATATATATATATATATATATATATATATATATATATATATGTAATTTCCATAATACACAATAGGAATACAGTATTTGAGGCAACAAAAAAATCTGACAAGTTTAAGAGAGAGATTCTTCTGAAGCCAAGCATGACTGATGGTGTTCCATTGTGTGTTTTTTTCAATCCACATATGTTGTTACGGCATTGGCAGTGTGTTTGGGATGTGAAAAGTCAAGCCATTGCCAATCAGATGCTTTTCAGATGGTATTGTGTGATGGATCAAATATCACAGTATTTTTCTGCATTCATAATTGCATTACAAATGACTATAGACACTCACTATTGTGCCTTTCTCCTCACGTACTCCATACATATTGAGGACAATTTGCACCAAAAATTTCAAATCACCACTCCAAAAGTCCTGTTACCACTGATTTTCAGTCCAGTTCTAATGTGGCATACCTCAGCCTTTTCTCCTTGTTTCCTTTCCTTAAGAATGGCTTCTTGACAGCCACCCTTCCACTGAGACTATTTCTGATGAGGCTTCAGTGAACAGCAGACGAAGCAACTGAAGGGCCAGATGCATCTTTCAGGTCCTGTATCAGGTCTTTGCTGGATTTTTTCCTGTTTCTTAAGAACACGAGTTTCTGGTACTGCTCACCTGCTTTAGGCCTGCCACTACTTTTTCTTTTGCCTTGGCTTGTCCAGGTTTCAATTTAAGGACACACTGGACACCATGTCAAGATATACTAAATTTTTGGCTAATAGTTCTTGGGAATCACCTTGTTAGTGCAAAATGCCATTAAAAATGCCAAATGCCAACTAAAAAATGGGAACAAATTATGTGTTTTTGTGACAGACTGAAGGTGCAAAAAAGATACAATTTAAAATAGTTGTCTGTTATGTGTGGACACAACACTGGGTCATCCCTTGAGTTAGGTGCCCTTTTTATGGTTGAATGAGTCATAGGTTTAAAAAAAAAACAGAAAACAAGAAAACATTCCTCTGAAAACGGTCAAGCACTGGACTGAATAAATAAAAAACAGGCAATGTCCAAAGAAGAACCTTTAAAAACATTCACAAAGCCTGGAGAACTAATCTAAAACCGGGGCATAGGCATTATATATGAACAGTTTGTGCAGTTTCTTGTACTAATAAAGCTGTTTTTAGTTGAAGAGTAATTTGCACTACATCAGGTTTTTCCACATGTGAGACCTCATATTTGCAGCTATTTGGAATTTAAAGAACACTTTAAAGGCTTTAAATCACCTTCAAGCAAAATGCTTTATTTTTAAAAGATTGTATGAGGTCAGCACAACTTAACTTAGGTGTATGTCTTCCTTAATTTTCATTCTGTACCAGCAGGACATATTAGCAGCTGGTGCCCAGAGCTAGGAGGACTGAGGTAAATGAGTGAACCTTTCAGGGTACCCTGACCCACATTCAGGGTTCCCTGAATGTGGGTCAGGGTACCCTGTCCTGGATACTGGATCATGGAGATCCCTTCATTAGACAGAAGCAACCCTGTGAAAACTGGCCCTCAACACCAAGCACCTGAGCACTACTCACTGCCCTGGCTTTCTCCTAACAATGATGCTGCTGCCTGCCATGCTGTCTCTCAGAAAGCTTCATTACTATGGCAGCTGTACAGTACTCACAAGTGTGTTTATTTCAGGTAGATGGTATGAATCAAAAATAAGATAAAATATTTTCATTGAGGAACAAAGCAAACATTCACTTGTCTTTTCTTTGGAAATATATATTGTACAATGTGAGACACCTGTCCAAGACTGGTGTACATAGTTTCTTTAAATGCATATCATCTGCTACACTATGGACAAAAATACTGGGCCACCTACACATTATATCTACAGTAGCTGCTCGGCCATGGAAATCCATTTAACAAAGCTCCAAGTGCACAGTTTTTGTGCTGATGTTAATGCCAGAGGAGGTTTGGAGCTCTGCAGTTGCTGCATCGGCAGAGCGTTGGTGACTTTTACACAGTGTGCACTTCAGCACTCAGCGACCCCACTCTGTAACTTTTGTGGTCTGCAACTTTATGGTGGAGTTACTATGGCTCCTAAATGCTTCCAGTCTGCAATGCTACCACATCCAGTTGATTGTGGAATGTCTAGGACAGAAGAAATTTCACAAACTGACTTGTTGCAACAATGGTATCCTATCACAGAACCACACTCAAACTCAGTGAGCTCTTTAGAATGACCTGTTCTTTCACAAATGGTTGTAAATGCAGACTGCATGGCTAGGTGCATGATTTTATACACCTTTTGACATGGGACCAAAAACACCTGAATGCAATACTTTAGTCCATTTAGTATAAATTAGAGCAAATACTGCATTTTCAAAAGCACTAAAAGAGTGATGACCTAGACCAGAGAAGCTTATGAGCCACATTTCCTGTTTAAAGAATGTTTCATTATATTATCATTTGGGTTAACCTTCTTCCTTCTGCTGCTTCATATGTGCTAATATGTATTTTTGTTACTGGGAAGTAAATAGACTGCATTTATGAGGCACTCCTATTGACTCAAACTACTTTACACTACAAGCTACAGTCATCCTTTCACGCAAGACGTTGTCTATCACATGAAAGCACAGAGGGCAGTTTCTAGGTTTTGTATCTTGCTCAAGGACACTTTAACATGCAGACTGTCATGGTTCTCTCTGTGCTCTCAGGTCCTGAACCAACTTCTCACTGTCTCTCCTCTGTTTGTTCTCTCTCTTTCTCTATCATCTATCTATCATGTGTATGAGTGCGTGTGTGGGTTAACTGTGCTCACCAACTCCCAGGTATGGGCATGCGCTATGGGCTGCCCTATTTTCAACTGGCACACCTGATTCCACTTACACTTGTGGTGCACCTAAAAATGCCACCACATTATTTTGGTTGTTTGGAATTGTAGAATATTTCCCATATGCAACTTATGTAATTTCAAGGGGAAACTAATGAACAAATCATACTTTGTTTGTAGTTTGGCATGCTAATGTGCCTGTATTTAGTCCTGCCCTGATGTTTGTGGGAGAGAAATAGCGGCGAAGCGGAACTTTTGTTTGGGGGCGTTGCTTCTGGGTTGGTTTTGGGGGCGAACTTCCTGGTTACCCCAGACGCAATCTGGATGTTAAAGGCAGCGCTCTGATCGTCATTGCTCTCCCCTGTTTTATTATACTTCAGATTGTGCACATCACTGTTGCAATAATCCTGACGTTTGGGACCTGTAACAGATCGTGGGGGCTCGTCCGGGATCAGCACGCCACATGTCTGAGGGTTGTTGCTGATCCAATGATACTGACCGCCAGGACCTCTTGTGCTACATGTTCTCGGAGCCAGGGGTGACCCAGTGTGCAACGGAGAGGCCAGTAACCGGTGAAAAGGGTGTACCAGCCTACAGATAGTGCAGCACTGTGGACCCGAGCAGCCGAAGTCAGCAAGATGTCATCTGGTGAGAGAAAACAACTACTTTGGAACATCAAGAAAAAGTTACACCAGTTAAGGGGCAGTGAAGCCCACCTTATTGCAACTTCTCTTGGAGACGTTGAAGGACTTGATTCAAGTCAGCTGACTCAAAATGACGAAGAAAGTTGTGTTGAGTATCTGACTAACTACCTGACATGTCCAACAATCCTGGGCCGGGAGGACCAGGGCTTGCCGTTATTAAGGAGGCTGGAGTGCATCATAGATGGGATGCCGATCGCGCGGGTCGTGATCACAGTTCAGTGTCATTAGGAGCTGAAGCAAGTGCAAGTGAGCAGGCCATTTGCCCTGTTCAACCACAAGAGGGCGATGGTGACACAGACATACAGACATTATTAGCCCATTATGACAGTATTCAAGTCCGGCTGAATCAAGCCCTGCCCACAGCAGCCTCCCCAGATCCAGGGGGACGAAATGCGACACCAGCTCACACCAGCCATTCTCCTAACCAGCAGGTTACAGCATGCTCACCACAGCATTCACTCTCTCGCCCAAGGACTGCACCAAGTCGCAGTGGTGAGAGCATGATAGCCATGAAAGATCTGCCGCTACTGTCCCGCAGAGAATTCAAAGTGCATGGGGGAATGATTAGTGACACAACATCAGAACTAAGTTACAATAGCATCTGTAAGCAGATCGATGAGGGTCTAAGGAGAATCACACTCCCAGTGAAGTAATTAGAGGGGTGTTACGTGCTGTTAGGCCAGGTAACTTCCGAGATATGTTAACGATAAAAGAAGATCTCACAGTTCCTGAGCTTAAAAGTTTCCTGCAGTCCCACTTAGGTGAGAAGAGTAGCACAGAACCTTTTCAAGATTTAATGTGTGCTAAGCAGCATGAAAATGAGACACCTCAGCAGTTCATGTATAGAATGATTGGGCTGAAGCAAAAGATCCTGTTTTCACTCAGACAGCCAGACTCAGTGGTTAAATATGATATAGCCACAATCCAGTGCATCTTTCTCAACACTATTTGTCAGGGCGTAGGGGAGAAGTACAACAGTGTTCGCAGAGATCTTAAGACCCTCTTAGGTGACCCCACTGTCAGTGATGAGGCGCTGCTTCGCCAAGTAATAAAGACTATGACCGAGGAAAGCGAGCGAAAACGCCGACTTGGCCGAGGTTCTGCCATGAAGGTGAGTCATGCTCATGCAGCGGACAGCGAGGTAAAAGAGAAAACAAAGGACAATGTTGGAGTAAATCAGATTAACAATGATGCAACACTCCAAAGACTCAAGTAGAAGCACTGACACAAGCTATGGAAAATCTGAAAGCAATGACAACTCATGTTCCAGCACCAGAGCAGGGAAACTCAAAACCCCAACCAGAGAGAAAACCACAGAGGGGAAGAAAGAGCTGTCAGAACTGTACTTCTCAGGCCAAATTGAGCTGTGACCACTGCGTCCTCTGTGGGGAAGAAGGGCACCGTGCTGTCGGGTGCCTGAAGAGAACCAAGTCGTCGGGAAACTGGAGACGGTCAGGGCAGAGGGACTACCCCTGATCGGCAAATCTCCACAGTCCCGCTCAAAGAACAAGTCCAAAATCAAAACTGGCAGGGAGATGGGTGCTGCATGTTCACGAGAAACAGGTGACAAAGAGACATCACGTGGTTTAGTAGCTCCCTTAGTAGGCAGCCAATCCCTTCTCAAATGTATGATGGCAGGTTACCTAGTAACAGTAGTTTTAGACACAGGGGCAGGGGTAAGTCTTTTAGACCATGCATGGCTAAATAAATATTTGCCCGGACAACAGGTTAGACCCTTAAGCGAACTCATAGATGATGATCTTAATGTGAAAGCAGTCACAGGAGACTCCATACCTTATGATGGGTGGGTGGAGGTGGTAGTCAACTTAGAAGGGAACAATGACCCAGACCTATCTATACGTGTACCTTTCCTTGTGAGCCGCCTCCGGTCGAGACCCAT